>JBAMJV010005590.1:0-171209 GCA_037951105.1 Echinarachnius parma | reverse complement strand
ATTCAAACTGTGTTGTATTAAGTAAGCAGAGTGATAAGCATTAATGGCATGCTGCACAACTTCACCCTTCGATGGACATGAAGTGAAAGGAGACACCCCCGTTCATGCTCGAAGTAAAGTAACTACATATATGTATTTATGTCTGGTCTAACATTTGACTGCGGTTTTATCATTTTAATGTGAAACATCAATAATCTCCCTGAGATCGACCATGAAGTCATGTAGTTGCCTTGTAAATACAGTATAAGAAATGCATCGAAGAATACATTTTACAATATACAGCCAATGTACCAGCGGATCATTATAATTTTAATGCATTCATGAGCTTGCGTCTCATAATTCTTTATAAATAATAGGCCAACATTGTAAATGTATATAATTAAACACTTGCGTATGACCGTACCCTATTTTTGTTTGGTTTTCATTTAGTCATGAGGGGCACGTACTTCTCCCTATATTGGCCATAGCTCAGGCGATACGCCACTTATAAGTACGACAACCATTTGTGAAATTAAACAAGTAATTACATCTTTTTCTGCAAACAGTTTTGCTACATAATCTAAAATACTTAGATTCTCCAAATGTTCATAATCAAGGGAAGTAGTTTATTGTTATAACGAATCGTTAGATAATGGCATACAGCAAGAACAAGAACAATACAGGCAACTATGATGATCACTATTGTTAATTATATAACGCACATCTCTAAGCACCTTTAATCAGAAATGCTGGCCAAGAACGACATAATTGAGCAATTGCGAATTAATATTTTCGAACTTAGAGAAACATTACTGTCTAAAATGTAATCTAAAATGTTCCAGTTATATTTGTTTTTATATTTGTTTTTATATCATTCCAATTATACCGCCTTTATTTTAAAGTGATGCATGTAAAGTGTCAGATATTGCACAAAATGACATTTGAGACTTCAATCCTATATCAATATCATTGTAAAATACAATTGAAAGATTTGTGAAAGTTTGAAAGAAAACGAACACTGTTTACCTAGTGAAAAAAACGAATATTGAGTTCATATTTTATCACCGAATACTGATGGTCTGCCATACTTTTGTAGCAGTAATGAATGATCCGTTTGAGATATTCGCACCCGTGTATTTTTACACACGTAGTACATAATTCATGGAATTGAACTCGCTCGGCTCAAAGTTCAATCTCCGCAATGTTCTCACGGGTGCTGCATGCGGACGTTCTCAGCTAAGACATTGTACTTTTTTTCAATTGCGTTAATTAACGTCATTGAAATAAAAGATTTAAATGATAATTATCTTCATACTAAAGGGACATTTGAAAAATCAAACCCTATTTTATTCTTCTCTTACCATAAGCTAAACAACACGGTAGAAGAGAAATGAGGAAGCTCCAAGTAATTGTCCTGGATTTGGACACTTTACATGTATGACTTTAAGTAAAATTCGCTATTTTCGCTTGTTGCTGTTGCCGTCATTCTTCTCCGTGTCCTTATACTTCTACTTCTTCTTTTTCTTCTTCTTCGTCGTCGTCTTCTTCGTCGTCTTCTGCTTCGTGTCCTTCTTATTCTTCTTCTTCTTCTCCTCCTCCTCCTCATCATCATCTTTCTCTCTCTCTTCCCGTTCTTCTTCTTCTTCTTCTTCTTCTTTTTCTTCATCTTCCTCTTCCTCTTCCTCTTCTTCTTCTTCTTCTTCTTCTTCTTCTTCTTCTTCTTCTTCTTCTTCTTCTTCTTCTTCTTCTTCTTCTTCTTCTTCTTCTTCTTCTTCTTCTTCTTCTTCTTCTTCTTCTTCTTCTTCTTCTTCTTCTTCTTCATTTTCTTCGTCTTCCTCTTCTTCAGAACATAACCTAGACAAAGAAAATTATATTAATTATATTACTTATACTAATCATTAAAAGATTAGAGTAATTGTAATGATAAGTGATACCAATAAATATAATAGATGTAACAAATATCAAAACAATATTGATATTATCGGAAATAATATCGCTAATGATATTCATTTGTCTCGAAATGTATGGTCAAACTAGGAATCTAAACGATCATGACGTTTCGTATGCTACTGCAATACTTTGTCAAATGATAATATCGAATGTAGACACTCGGTTTTTATGCTCTACCGTGGCTCCCAACTCACAATCTCGCCTAAGCGATTGCGTTCCTGATAGGTCAACAACGGACCGCGCCGATTTGCCGGTGCACACGGGCACTCAACCAATCAACGGGACACTGGATCGGCGCGCCTAACGAACCAGCGTACGATACGTCGCTACGACACTACCCCGACCAGCCGGCCCCAACGGTTGATGCCAACCCACGGTAGAACCTAGCCACCTTCTCGCTACAACGCTCATATCTACGTATCAATTTCAGGGCAGGGCGCCCGTATGTTCAATCAATAATAGTAATTATTAACCATAGCAGACATCTGAGCAGGGCAATTTTAAAACCATATTGCCCTCCAAGTTAAGTAGGCCAACAAAACTAGGGGTGAAAACAAATCATATTGCCCGCTCAGAAAAGTCAATGGGATTTTGTGTGTAATTTGCCGGTCAATATGATCACACAGTAAACCAATGGACAAAATCGTATTGACCGCTCAGAAAAGTCAATGGGATTTTGTGTGTAATTTGCCGGTCAATAATATTTATCCGAGATGAAGGCGCGCTAACAGCATTCTAATTATGACGTAACAATGTGTTACGCGCTAGCTAAGTAATGATCTTTACAAACTGGGATATGAAGTCAAAATGTATGCATTTTGGTTAAAACTTGAAGTTTAAACATCGTTCAATAATTGTAAGAATTGTGCAATTTCTACCCTTTAAATTAATATAGTGCATGTTCGCTCGAGATGTCTGATTAGTTAATAATTACAATATTGACTGGACTTTCGGGCTACACTACAAATATTGCCCTAACTAGATCCATATTGCCCTCGTCTTCGACTCGGACAATATGAATCTAGTTCAGGCAATATTTGCCGTGTCTCCCTCAAGGCCAGTCAATATTCTTTAAATATATAACCCATTGCGGATATAGTATCGGAAATAATATCGCTAAGGATATTCGTTTGTCTCGCAATGTAGGTCAAACTTGGAATCTAAACGATCATGACGTTTCGTATGCTACTGCAATACTTTGTCAAATGATAATATCGAATGTAGACACTCGGTTTTTATGCTCTACCTTGGCTCCCAACTCACAATCTTGCCTAAGCGATTGCGTTCCTGATAGGTCAACATATTGATATTAACATGAATAATAAGATACAAAATAATGATAATGATATCAATAATACTAATACTTATATTCATAATATTAATTAAAATAGTAATACTATGATAACACAAATTCATTATGTTATGTCATCTTCTTATTCTTCTTATCCTTCATTTTCTTCTTCTGGTTTATTCAACTTAATGAATCTTATGCTAACGGGAATTAAGAATTTTTGTGGCAGTTTTCATTTCACTTTCAAATTTGTGCTGCTCTTCTCTTCTACATCCACATGTTCTACTCTCTATTTCTTTACTTCATATACTCTAATTTCCTTTTACAAAGCGCTTAGAGGCTTGTTTGCATTAAGCGCTATATGAATTTGTCATATTATTATTATTATTATTATAGTAACTTATGCTATTGTTTGTATCTGCATTCTGCAACAAAATCCTGTCTTTCAAGTAATCACCACCTTTTTTGCGACCAGGTCCTGAAAGTGTTATAGTTCTCTGAACACACTCCTACTCTTTTGGCCATCTGCCTTTACGCAATCTTTTGAAAATGATATTTTTGTAAGATAATGACAAACGTAGAGTCAAATTTGAAGGATCATACAATTAATGTTATGACATAATACACTTTATACGATTACAATCTGTTTAGATCATGGGCGTCGATCCGTTTTTTTATATTGGGGGGGGGGGCGAAATTTAAACAAATCAGTGACCACTGAGAGAGCTAAAACCCCCACATTGGCATGCCCGGAAGTTCTATTATGCGCTCATTGAAAGTGTCTTGATGGCTCGAAGATCTGATTTGGGGGGGGGGGGGGGCACTCACATTTGAGGACAATAATGGGGGTCCAGGGGGCCGAGCCCCCGGAACCTTTTAGATTTCAGACATTTGCAACTCCTATCATGGTGTTAAAATTGTATAAAATAGTGAACCTATACTCGTAACGTATTTTTAAAGGGCATAGCGAGGAAAAGATTGAGACTTGCATGAGATGGATCAAGGTGATCCTGTATACTATAGAGCCATCGATATAGTCTAGGGGCATTTGGCTCCCATGAAACTAAGCAAGGGCGTCAACAACTTCTCAAAACTGGAGGGGAGACATTGCGAGGAAGCGAAGCGACCGAGCGTGGGAGGGTGTGGGAGGGGGTGTCCCCCTCCCACAGCTTTTGTATTTTTGGGCGTGAAATTGTGCGATTTGGTGCACACCTGAGACAGAAATTTCACGTAATATGAAGTATATAAGTATGGAACCAAACATACATAATGACAAAGGGAGGGGGACAATTTTCACCACTTTAAAATGTGGGGGGACATGATAATTATTCCAATATGATTTGCGTTCAGCGCATATGGACCGAATTGACGGAAAGATATATATTTCAGATGATTTTATTTTCTGTGACGGTGGGCTATCTATAGATGAGGGTTTAATTAACTTCGTGCGGCAAAAAAGAGATTTACAGTCCTTTTCAAACTCGAAAACGGCTATTTTGAAGATTAATTATTGATAAATGTGTCTTTCCCCTCAGTGGAATTATATCACTTGATTTTTGTGGGGGGGGGGGGGGGGCAAATGATATGTTCGCCCTGATATATTGCGATCGAATTATATTTATTTATATCTCAGCCGTTTCCGAACCGATTTTGATCAAATAAAGTATATTCTGTCATAAAAACCTGTATGTCCTTCAAATTTCCACTCAGTTATTTATTATCTCACGAAAATGTTATTTCGCACAGAGCATGGTGGAGTTATACATTTTAGTTTGTTATATAACGCTGCAGGTTTTGGTCACTAAAATTCAATTGAACAAAACTGTATTCTCTGTACGAATACTCAACTATCCCTTTAACAGGAACGACACATCCGCCAAGACCGCTAGTGAAGGCAATCATTACCTTACTCAATATGCCCGGCACTTTGAAAAACATATTTGACGGGGGAAATGGGTACACACAGATGAATTGTCTGTTTTATTTCGTTCATAAGGCTATATCTGAATATCATATTCGATGGTCAATACATCATCATTTTACAAAGAATGAAGCGATAATTAGTAGTATTTATGGAGAAAATACATCATTACATGATAACATTGTCTGATTTGGACCCCACAAGTCGGTTTAGGCGGTCACGTGTGTTTACGTTTGGTACAAGTACACACACGCTCACTTAAGCCCTGGTCACAACCCACCGTGCGTGTTTTTAGTCCGTACGTTTTTTGGGGAGGCCACGGTCGCTACGTTTTTCTGAAAACGTGGGGAGGGAGTGGCAAGAGCAGGGAGGGAGTACCGTCAACGCACGGTGTAAGTGCGTGGCCCGCACGCCACACCTGGCCGTGAGCGGTTGCGTGCATCGTACGTTGCGCACGTGGCAAGTGCGTTGTACGTGCTTACAACGTGCTTACAACGTGCTTACAACGTACGGTCTCCGTGCGGTTGCCACGTTATCGTACGGAGGCCGTACTTACACGTGCTGCTCACGTACGGTGTCCTTACTCACTAAGTGCGTGCAAGTGCGAACAACCTTTTCTGCTCATATTATACTGCAGAAATCAGTGCGCACAACGTGCGTTGTAAGTGCGGAGCACGTGCTTACTCGTTACGGTCCACGTGAGTTCTGCGTGCTCATTGGACAGTTGAACTGGGGAAGTGCCGAGTAAGCACGGACCACGCACTTATCACGTGCGCAGCACGCACGTGCGCTCATTGGCTGTAGAAAGCAGCGAAAACGCAGCGAACGCAGTGAAAGTTCCTCGTGCACTAAAAGTGCTACGTCGTGTCTGCGTGCTCCCAAATCCGTACTGAGTCGGTACTCACCACGTACGGATACCCAAATTTTGCCCACGTTTTTGCAAGTAGACAGCACGCACGGGGCACGCACTTGCAAGTACGGCGGGTTGTGACCACCGCTTAACACAAACCTTCAGTCTTCACGGGGTTAAGACATCATAATCATGAGTATCGCCTATATGGTAAATACATAACTTACTTCGCAATAAAATCCCCCATGGTGATGAAAAAGGTTGTCCTGGGCCACGTATCCCACAGTAATTGATGAAGACAATATCTGAAGGAAATACAAAGACAAAAGATTTATTATAATAATAGTAATGCTATCTTATGAGAATATAACATATCAACTGGGCGTATCTTAAGCGGTATCGTCGTGCTATCGTCGGGAAGAAGGTGTATCTTGAGATACGTGTAATTATTATGACCAGTATCGTCGTGCTATCGTCTGGCAGATTAGTGTATCTCGAGATACGCCTTCTGCCGTACACAGGCGACTACGAATCGAATACATTTGTACGGCGGAATTTATACATACAACTTTCTGCCATACTAAATGATGAAATAAATTCTACCTATCTATCTATCTATCTATCTATCTATCTATCTATCTATCTATCTATCTATCTATCTATCTATCTATCTATCTATCTATCTATCTATCTATCTATCTATCTATCTATCTATCTATCTATCTATCTATCTATCTATCTATCTATCTATCTATCTATCTATCTATATATGTATAAGCGAAAAGTGAACTAATACATACAGCTTTGGTTTCTTCCAATATTTAAATAATGCAAAGAATAATCATAAATGATTGAGAAGGAAGAATAATAGGCGTAGCTTAATAAGCATTGTTCCTCCCTTTAATCCTCCAAATGAAAAAAGGCACTGGTCGAAAAATTGGTCTCCGCCAGGACTCGAACCCGGGTCTTCAGCTTGGAACGCTGACGCCTTAACCACTAGGCCACGGGGACCGTGTGATTGAAGGCAGATCCAAATTCAGGTCATTGGCAAGCCAATCTCTCGGCCCTTTGTACTCAATTAATTCATGGGGAGGGAGTTACAAACAATGCAAGCCGCCTGTACTTCAGCTGGATCACAAAGGAGTGATTCAAGTATTAGTTAGAACATATATATATATAAGCGAAAGTGAACTAATACATACAGCTTTGGTTTCTTCCAATATTTAAATAATGCAAAGAATAATCATAAATGATTGAGAAGGAAGAATAATAGGCGTAGCTTAATAAGCATTGTTCCTCCCTTTAATCCTCCAAATGAAAAAAGGCACTGGTCGAAAAATTGGTCTCCGCCAGGACTCGAACCCGGGTCTTCAGCTTGGAACGCTGACGCCTTAACCACTAGGCCACGGGGACCGTGTGATTGAAGGCAGATCCAAATTCAGGTCACCCTTTGTGATCCAGCTCAAGTACAGGCGGCTTGCATTGTTTGTAACTCCCTCCCCATGAATTAATTGAGTACAAAGGGCCGAGAGATTGGCTTGCCAATGACCTGAATTTGGATCTGCCTTCAATCACACGGTCCCCGTGGCCTAGTGGTTAAGGCGTCAGCGTTCCAAGCTGAAGACCCGGGTTCGAGTCCTGGCGGAGACCAATTTTTCGACCAGTGCCTTTTTTCATTTGGAGGATTAAAGGGAGGAACAATGCTTATTAAGCTACGCCTATTATTCTTCCTTCTCAATCATTTATGATTATTCTTTGCATTATATATCTATATATGTATATGTATATATATATATCTATCTAGTTCAGAAAGATGGTCTGCGTCGGTGTGGGAGCTGAGACTGATCCACAAGCTAGGGACATTGGCCCCCTCTGGCATTAACATTTCATTCCATGCTTTCCCCGTTGTGCCCCATTAGCTGCATTATCCTACCCCCCCCCCCCCTTTCTCCCCCCCCCCCCCCACATCCCCACCTCGGTTACCATGGACTCTTTTGTATCCTTCCTTAGGAAAACGTCACAATCGATGCGATAATCGACAAGTTCGACTATGCGATAATCACATAGTTATCGATGCGATAACCGACTTGTGGCGTCCAAAATCAATTTTCTCCGATATCTATATATCGTCTGCGATGGTCTGCGATGGTCTGCGTCGGTCTGCGATGGTCTGCGTCTGTGTCGGAGCTGAGACTGATCCACAAGCTAGGGACATTGGCCCCCTCTGGCATTAACATTTCATTCCATGCTTTCCCCGTTGTGCCCCATTAGCTGCATTATCCTACCCCCCCCCCCTTCTCCCCCCCCCCCCCCCACCCCACATCCCCACCTCGGTTACCATGGACTCTTTTGTATCCTTCCTTAGGAAAACGTCACAATCGATCTGCGTTTTGATATCGCGCGCTTGCGCGCCCACATTCATTTATTTTCAAATTGAGTTGTGTTTTATTCAGTCGAATAAACGTACCCTGACGAAGCCCTATGGGCGAAAATTCGGAGAACTATGTTTTCTTACGGTGTTTTATTTAAATGTTTGTATCTATCTATCTAGCTATCAATCTATCTATCTATCTATCTATCTATCTATCTATATATCTATCTATATATCTATCTATCTATCTATCTATCTATCTATCTATCTATATATATATCTATCCATCTTTTCGTCTGGTTTGTGTTCTTGGTGTCCAATTAGTTATATTATGTGTCCATCTGTTGTCTTTATGTTGTAGAATTCAGTGTGTGTGGGTGTAAGTTCTTCGTTAGAAACTATGTTACAGCGTTGGGACGTCGCAGCCTATTGTGAATTTCCTGTACGGTCGTGCATGTTAGTTGAAACTAATGAATAGCCACGTGACATGATTTAACCAATCACGTTTCTGAATTTACCGAAGCCGTTTTAATAATAAAAAAAACCGTATGATAACAAAACAGATATTTGATAAAGAAAAAATATTGAACCTGGTATTGGGATATAACAAGTAATGTGAAAACCGCTAGAGTTTTGTCGAATTGTACAATAGATTCCTTTAAAGCTAGTGTTGAATGTTTGTATATCCCGAAGTGCCCCCGATTTTTTGTGTGAGATAATGAAAAACTGATCATCAAATTCCAAAGAACATACAATTTCAATGACAGAATAAACTTTATTTGATAAAAATCGGTTCATAAACGGCTAAATTTACATAAATGTATTTGTATACAAAAAGTTTTTCACCGGCAATCACCGGGCGATATTTTGACTTTTTAGAAAAATAAAAAAAAAATGCTCGAAGACTACTTTTGAAAAAAAATCATCAGAATAGGTTTTAAAAAAGTCGTTGATGATGTTCCTATTGAATCATGATTTTAACAAACATTAAATGCCAACTTTTGTATGAAAAAAGGCTTAAACCAATAATTTGTTTTAAAAAGCACTCTCTTTAGTTGTAACGGCTCTTTTTGAATGATAACAGTGGTTTTACTAGTCGTTTGTAATTGTGTATACTTTTCGAGCATATCTACAGGGTGTTTATAAAAAGCGGAACCCAACTTCCACCCCCAATATTTTCTGTAATACACATAATTATATTTATTGCTATATGTCATATCAAAGGTTCATTCATACTCATTCATTTGATACCAAATATGCTGTGATAACGTCATGCATGATTGAATAAAACTTATTTAAAAAGGGTTATGTCAAAAGTACTTTGCGCACAAGAGTAGAAAGTAATTGTTAAATGCAATGTAAAGAATTAAACAGTAGACAAAGTCAAGTTACATTTCATCATGTTTCTTGATTCATAGTTTGACATTTTATTCAACTTTGAGAAGAGTCGAGGGTCCATAATTATCCCCAATGTCCTTCCACATGACCCCCATGTATGTCCGCGCAGGTTTGTGCTCGTATTCAGTGGTCAGTTGCATGTTCAGGCAAGGAACTGATTACAAAAGTATCTCCATGTTCATTTATTTGCGGAACAAACGGATTACAAAACAACAGAACAGAAGGAGAGGTTTCAATGAATGACAATCATACCGTGTTGATGAATAGATCTAAGTCTTGTGCGCAAAGTAATTTTAGCATTGCTCATTTAAAATGCTTGCAATTCGATAACTACTAGCTCAATTATTACAAGTGTGGTATCAAATGAAAGAGTAATACATTTAATGTATTTATCTTTGCGATGATATATTTCAATAAACATAACTATGGTTACTACATTAGATATTGCTGATGGAAGTTGGGTTCCGCTTTTTTCTAAACACTCTGTATTACTTTTTACCATAATGGTGCCGGTTTTGGTTACTAAAGTTAAGTTTGACCAATTCTGAACTATCCCTGTAACATGTTTAAATATAACAATAATAATGGACTATAGGTAACCTGTTACATATAGATCATTGCATGCGTTACACATAAAGTGTGTAGATCGACATTGTGAGCAAAATGAATGCAATAATGTAAAGCGATTTTAAATGTCGTTACCACTACTGATGCCGACGTAGCTCAATTCCAGTCCAGTTCTCTAACCACCGAGATCAGAGTTAAAATCCTCGGATTTCAAAATTGTTTTTCCATCCAATATTCAAATCGTGATAGTTTGTGTTCTTGCGTAGACTGTGTAACGCGTTATAATAATGGAAAATAATCACTTGCTAGTCGACCGAAGCCAAAATGGGAAAATGTTTTACCTGATTTTAAAACACACGATTTTCTAGGTCTAAGTGTCCAGTGCAAAAATTGTATCAGCCACAATGCAATAATTCAACACAGTTTAACCAACCGAGCAAAATATTCGCATGTTGTAAATCGATGCAGACTTCATCAGTAACTGGGGCAAGATTCCGAAATGAACACACCACAACCACGAGTCGCCTTTCCCTCGCTGATGTACCCTGGATCCTTAACGCTCCTGAATACGTCATTACGAAATTGCATGATCAGTATTAACCCGTTGAAGCCTAGTCCACCGAGATCTCGAAGTGATATCTATTGACAACGTGTTGTTTATCAGAACCAAATGGCCTTCACTGAACCAGCCAATGAAAGCCGCGGATGATGACGTAGTTACCTCCGCCAACTAAGCAGAGGACGTTATGTTTTTGGTCTTGTGTGTTTGTTTGTGTGTACGTGTGTTCGTCACCAGTTTCCTGCGCACAATTGTACAGCTCAACCAATTTTTCGGAGAAGCTTCGTTTTCATCTAGAATAGAACCCATGAACATTGCTTATAGAGACATTATAAGATTTCAAGTTAGTAAGCCTTTATTTCGAAGTATAACCCAATTAGATCAACATTTTCTACGATGGTGACCATTAAATTGAGTAACTTCGTTGACAAGTGCAAACGTGATGAGTGATTAAAAAAAATTGTATTGGTGTGATCTGATATGTTCACAAACTAATATGTGTACAGTTCACATTGATTGGATGTTTTGGGGATGAGATATAAGCAAAAAAGCAAAGAGAAATTCACAACACATTTCACTCACTTTGTACACGTTTTTCGCGATCCGTTGGATTATTTAACATCTAAACACTTCAATCGTAAATATATTTTTAACGAAATGGAAATTTGAAAAACCGAAACCTGTCCCATGCTTATATTGATAATATGAATATGATATGGTATGAGAGAACCACTAGAGTTCCAAGTAAGTGTTTAGGATTTGGACAATGTTACTAAGTCCCTTTAATACCAACCCGCTTTGAAATGTTTTGTATGCACATTGCATGTTTTGCTCACCTAGTTGCAGAGATACAATTAAAGGGATAGTTGAGACTTCTTTACCAAAACTCAACTAACTATAATATAAAATAATTGTTTTGTGAGATAATGAGAAACTGAGTGTCAAATTCAAAAGAGCATACATTTGTAATGACAGAATAACAATTCTTTGATCGAAATCGGTTCAGAAATGGCTGTCTTTGTCATAACATAACCATTCGTAATTATTATGGGGCCTCACTTTTATTCGATATAAATCCGAACCAGCCGTTAAAAAGGTTGTAAAAATGATTCCTCTTGTCACAATTTTACAAAAGAGGTTTTTGAATAGTTGCTGATTATCTCTCTCTCTAATCACATTTCAACAAATCATCACGCGCACAATATTTAATTTAAAATGGTTTTAACCGATTAGTATTTAGATAGCGTCCTCTTGAAATGTAACGGCTCCTTTGGAATGATAACAGGCTTTTACTTCGTCATTTGTAATTGTTGCATTCCTTCCGAGCATGGTGTAGTTATAACTGTGAGTTTGTAAAATAATTGTGTAGGGTTTGATTACTAAGATTCCGTTTGACCAAAACTGTACTCCCTTTACCAGAACTCAACTATCCCTTTAAAACGGTTCTGTCCGATCAAAACGATCCAATCAGCGAACCTCGGCGGCAATTTTGAATATGCAGATTTAACTGTATTAATTGTATATGAGTAAAGCATACTTCAGATGATTCAATGATTTTCCTCATTCAATTATTTGGTTAGCAATAGTTGCTAAAGACACTGAGAGCTGACAGGCTTCACATTCAGTAGACCTAAATTGCTCATTTGCATCTTTTTTTTTACCTGTAATGGCGGCCACTAATTTGCTCCTTAAAGGGCAATGAAACCCAAGCAAAAAGTTGCTTTCATAGACTTGAAGAGATTTAGAGGAATAATTTCTGAAAGTTGGAGCATTGTCAGGCCATAAACAAGAAAACTATGGCTCTTTGAAGATGCCTATTTATTCCTATTGGGAACTAAAATTGTCCACGCACTCTGATATGTTTTGTACACAAATTTTCCTATTTTTACATTTCCTTTCATAGTCACAGTTTTCCATTCCCCAAAACTCACGATATGTTGTGTATAAATGGATCTACAAGACATATGTTTAAAGGGATATTTGAGTTTTGGTAGAGAGGGCGCAACACAGAATAATTTTTAATAAACTTTATTTGATCAAAATCGGTTCAAAAAATTACCATAAATGTAACCATATAATTATGTAACCATTCGTAATAAATGTGGGGCCCCACAAATATTAGCTAATTTTGAACCAACCGTTACAAATTTTTGAAAATGCTTCCTCTTTTCAACAATGTTCTGAAGAAAATGTTGAATAGTTGTTTATTAACTTTCTATCTAATTACTATTTGTTCGAATCTTCACAATGCACAATATTTTATCTAAAATGGTTTGAACCAATGAGTATTTAGAGAGCGCCATCTTGAGTTTTAATGGCCTTGTTTGAATGATAAAAAGCTTTTTACTTAGTTGTTTGTGATTTTGAATTCCTTTCAAGCATGGTAGAGTTATGTTTGACCCAAACTGTAATCTCTTTACCAGAACTAAACTATCCCTTTAACTCAAACAAAGGGTAAACATATATTTTGAGAAAATTAAACAAAATTGAAAATTTGTGTACAAAACGTATAAGGGGCTGTCCGCAACTTTGCCAGAGTGTGTTGCCAATTTGAGTCACTCATTGAAATAAATGGATATTTTCAAAAAGCCACAGTTTTCTTATTTCTGACCGATTCCCCATAATCTCTTTAAGTCTAAAGTAACATTTTACTTGGGTTTCATTGTCCTTTAAAGCGTCTCCTGTTCCGCTAAATACAACATTATACAACTTTATGTTGATTGTGATTGAAAAGCAACATTATGGACATTAAAAGGGGTAGTACAGTTTTGGTAAAGCTGAACTTTAGTAACCGGACCTGGACAGTAACATTATAAACTAATAGTTATAACTCCACCATGCTTGAAAGGTATACAAAATTACAAACGACTTAGTAAAAAGCCTGTTATCAATTAAAAAAGAGCCATTAAAACACAAAAGGGCGCTTTCTATAAAGGCATTGGTTTCAACCATTTTTCATGCCAAATTATGCATGTGATTTTTTTTTTAAATAATGATTAAATAGAGAGATCATCAACAACTATATACAAGTGCTTTTGTAAAGTTTTGAAAAAGTACAAGCATTTTTAATTTTTTTTTTTGAAAAATCATCTAATTATTTGGGCCCCAAATAATTATGAGATCAGATATATTTATTGATATTTCAGGCATTTCTGGGTCGATTTCGACCAAATAAAGTTTATTCTGCCATTAAAATTGCATGTTCTCTCAAATTCGACACTCAGTGTTTCATTACCTCACAAACAAATTGTGATGTGCAGCGCCCTCTCTACCAAAACTAAACTACCCCTATAATGTGCAGGCTTTGCAAAGGTCATGCAATATTCCTAGATGAACAGGTTTCATAAGGTCAAGAAAGTGTCAAATAAGTGGCCACTTTTTTAATGTACATAAGAACCCAGCCCTAGGTCAAATACTCGAAATCTCTCTTCGGAACCGAATTAAACAGGTTCAGCATACGCAAAATATGAAAAACAGACTGGTTTCAAGTTTCAATTCCATTTTTGACTCTCGTCTAGAAATATTTCTGACGTTTCTAAAGAATTGCATGTATTGTCAAAGTCACTTTCATGCATCCCTACGTTTATCTCGTGACCCCTCAAATGAGCATACTAAAGACTAAACAATATTGAACTTTGGATCTCAAAATTCAATATAAAAACCGGGGAATTCACTGTAATAAGCTTCATATAATTACGTGCTGATTATCTCCGTTTTTATGAGAAATTCTCATTAGCATAGTAGAGGCAAACACTTCATAAAATTCAGGACAACCTTTATCGACATACCGGTTGACCCGACCCAAAAATAATATTTGCAAAATATATAGCCCATTTAATTGTAAATATAGGTGAAAAGTTGCAGTTGTAATTGTTCCCAACTTTTTGTCAGTTCTGATTTCTAAGTTGTTATACAAATAGTGATTCTGGTGTTGAGTTCTGTCATTTTTGGATCATGATTGAAACACAAAGATGACTGAAAAGGCAAAGGGCTGATGAAACTGTTACTTTTTAAATTTACATTAATTTAAGTGATCCTGATAAGTGCCAAATATGACATGACAACATTTGCCCGTAATGACCATAATGTATACTTGAGACAAAGCTGTTCTAGATATAAACACAAAATACATACTTTTTAAAGGGACTTAGTAACATTATCCTAAACGAGCGTACATTTCAAGTGTTGTGTGTGGGGCGTTTCCCACTACTGGCATTTCCCTTTAACGATCGTTGCCGACAATCAGACGCAAGGCTGTGGACAAGAAACCGACCACAAAATGTAACAACAGCTGTTAATTTTATAAGCAAGAATTGTTTCAAGATTTTGTTTCGCATAAATATTAATATGAAAGTTAGAAAAGCACATATTTAAGGAGAAATCGTCATATTGCAAAATGCGCAAAGGTAATATTATTATTGCAGTTTATTGAGTAATGATGATTTCCAATTGGACTGTTTTACATTTGAAATTAATGCATTTTACCACATGCGCCCTTTCCAAATCAAAATGGATGGAATTTCAATCAGAATTGTTTTTATAAAACACAATTGATGCAATCGGACATAATTATGTGTTGTTTTACAACAATGTACAGGCATACGCAGGTTCTTGTGAATTTTGAAAGTGGGTTATTTTGTCTTGAATCTAAGGTCATTCATCCATGAAGTGATGGATATCTCTGATTGCAGTCTGAGACAATTATCAGTAATAAAATTATAAACTTTGTTTAGAGGGTAGTAACTTGTTGTTTGCAGTTTAAATATCCACTAATTTCGGTTCACTAATAGTGTTTGATTACAGATATTGATTTACGCTAATGAGCGTCTATTGAAATAAAGAGTAATTATGCGGTGTAACAAAAGGAGACATTGACCGCTCTGATCGACTCGGCAAACATGCAGCGGTCATCAGCTGATCAGAACAACGCGTAAACAACGTGGGAATCAACGGGCAATCTGACTCGCTATTCCACTAACTCGACTCGCTTGGTCTGTGAACGGACAGTCAGGAGTAAAGGATGTTGTCTTAGTTTAGCCTTTAGGGAATATATAATTTAATTTGTGGTTGCTAGTTTCAACCCTAACCTTAACCCCCAAAATGGTTGTAAAATTGATATCGGACAGATGTTATCAATTAAACATCAATGTGACCTCTTAACAATAAAATAACGGGACAGGTTTTGGTTTTTCAAATTGCCCTTTCGTTACAAAGATATGTATGATTGAAGTATTCAGATAAGAACAACTCCGGGCGAGTTTTTCATCCGTGTACAAAGTGACTGCAGTTAGTTATTGAATATCACGTTGCATGTTCGCTCATTACTTGGCCATACAATGACCATTTGACTTGAAGTGTTCACACAATACCCTGTGTACATATAAGATAACAATAAAATACATTGCATCAACCATTCTTCATTTTTTTTTCTCGCATGTCAACAAAGTAACTATATCCCTTTAAATCAAGCACTTAGCTCAATTTTAGTAGTGAAATTTATAAGTAAGTTATTTGATAAGTTCAGAGGTTAAAAATAACAATTTATACTCCTTGCGTCTCATTTAGTTTATAATCATTGTAAATCATGTTTCATACTCTTTCAGAATATGTAGGTTTTTCTTTTTTCTTTTGCTACGTTGGATAATCGGGTCAGGAGCCAAGAAAATACACTCAAGTACAACATAAGAACAACTAAAATCCGAACGAGCATTCCCATTGAAATGCAAAAGGGTGTGTTTTTAGTGGGCCAGTGATTGGCCTTATTCATATAACGCAATACCAGTCTCCCCCTCGAAAAAGACGCGCTGTGCGGGAAAGATAAAATCTCTCTCCCCTTTCTCTCCACAAAGAAAAAAACGCTGTTTAAAATTTCGTTGTTCTGAATGTTGTTGTTTAAATTTTGAGCAATGCTGTTTAAATGACAGACTGAGTGTTCTAAACAGCCACAGTTTAAAACACTCGGTCTAGTTGCAGAACACTTTTTAAACAATAATTGTTTAAAAATGCTGGACGGGTTTCCTTCCCTCTAATCAAGGCTTTTACGCGTTACTCGCACGGTACGCGCACACGGCCAGCAGCTCTGCGATAATTCATCGAATGGCGGATAACTATACCGTCAATACTTCGGAGGAGTTCGGCCTCGCTGAACTAAGTGACGTATTCAGAGGTGAGAATCTAAACAAATTATTTAGTAATCTGAACGATTTTATAGTTAAGACTTATTTGTGCTTGCTTTGACATCTTAGCGATGTCTACAATGCTGAATAAATTAATATTAAGATTAAGACTCTGCCAATCCCGTCCACAGTGCAGTGATCGAAGTTGCACGGAATGTACGCCCGCGTAGGCAGCTAGCCAGCGCAGCGAGATTCAGGCCCGTCCAGAGCCCTGCCCGCGACCCTACGCCGGTAGACATCGCTTAGATGTAAAAGCAAGCACAAACCAATCTTAATTAAGTATAACATCGTTCAGATTACTAAATAATTAGTTTAAATTCTCACCTCTGAATACGTCAATTAGTTAAGCAAGTCCGAACTCCTCCAAAGTCTTGACGGTATAGTCAACAGTTTTTTTAAACAACAACATAAAACAACTTACTTTTAAACAATATATTTGAACAACACTTTTAAACAACGGACTTTTTAAAATAATATTGTTTAAGAAAGCTGAAACAACCATGCTGGTTAAAATCTATTGTTTAAATAGTTGTTTAGAATTTTAAACAACTTGCTGTTTAAAGATTAAACAATATTGGTTGTTCAAAATTTTAAACAACGTTGTTAGAGGGACCGGCTTAAACAGCGTTTGTGGCTGTTGTTTAAAAAGTTGTTTAATTTTGTTTTGCTGTGTACATCAAGGAAAATCATCTGGAGTGGAGAATCTGCGCGATGCTGATTCAACCGATCAACGGGCTTGATTACCGCCGAATGCCCAAAATTTGATATTGTATTCGTCCTTTGCTGGTATTTATTGGCTCCTGACTCGAATACAAAATAAACGGCTACGAAATTGACAAATCTATGAAGTGCATTACATTGCCTTTCATATGATATAAATATCACGGAGACGTAGCTTCATTTTGTACGTTTTAAAAAGGAAATGTGTCAAGTAATTACACTTGGTTTTCATTTATTTGTCTTTGTAAACATTCAAATATATTTATATTGAAGCAAAGAGTGAAACATGTTCTGCATTTTCATCTTTCAAATTTAACAATATGTTATGGCAAACTTAAGTTATCACATACAAAAAATGTGTCTCTAGCCACGTAATAATCAGGAAAGAAAGTTCGATCGGGGGAATCTGAAAGGCGCAGCATGTGAGCAGCATTAAAACATGCACTGCTCTCAGGCTGGACAGGATTCTCAATAAATATCTTGGTCTCGGCATCAAGCAATTTTGACCGGTCCTGATCTTGACCTTGACCATTATAAATGTATTCTGCTTCGGCTGCGAACATTTTCTACGGACGCCCCTCCCCCTGCTTACATGATTCTTAATAAATGTCTTGGTCTTGGCCTCGAAAATTTGTAACCGGTCCTGGTCTCGACCTAAAAAATTGTAAATATGCTCGGCCTCGGCTGCGAAAATTGTGTACAACCCCCCCCCCCCCCCCCCCCCCCCCACCCCTCCCCCCAAACCCCACGCCTCGGCCTCAACAATTGAGAAGAACCCTGGTCTTGGCCACGAAAATGTCCACAATTCTCGGTCTCGGCTTCAAACATTTTCTAAAGAACACCACCCCCCCCCCCCCCCCCCAACCCAAACCCAACCTGCTTTACAGGGTTCTCTAGAAACGTCGTCTCAGTATTGGCCTCGAAAATGTGTGACCGGTCATGGTCTCGGCCTCGAAAATTATACATGTACTCGGCCTCTGCTGCGATAACTTTCTCCCCCCCCCCCCCTCCCCCACTTACGTGGGGGTATGGTTGTACATTTACTAATTGACAGAACTGCATATTATGGTCTCAGACTACTCTGAATTAGGCACAAAGAATTAACATAATGATTAAAATGATTTGATACGGGGATTGAGGCATTTTCGTCGGCATTTGTTAATATCTTTGTGAATGTACAGTATGTCTAGGCTTAGTAACAAGCGCGTGCTAGATAGCTCGCGATTGCGTAGAGAATCTCCAAGCCATATAGACCCTTGACTAAAGGCTAGGTTATGTTAAGAAATGCCGAATAAAAATACCTATTACTTATCATATCGCTTCATGTTCATTTGAGAAATGCCATGGGGGATGTTATGTGCCTGTGACAATGTTGTTTATCTCTATCTGCAGACCATTGCATGACTGTTCGAAGTAATTAGTACCTGCAATGTTTGGACATCAAAGTGGGGAGAAAGCCCAAAATGTATGCTTGTTCCTGAATGGACCACGAAAGCCATGTCTTTATCCTAATGAAAGAATCACTTCCGGGTACAAGTTCTCTATAAAATAGAACATCCAATCTGGTTCGAATCCTAGCGGAGAACAATTGACCTGGGTAAACATGTGGAGAACATATTACTCGTTTGGCCACGCCTTGTTTATCTTGTATCATGATATATTAAATGTAAAAGTAGTATGTACAAACAAATTTGATATTATTTAGAATTATAGTTCAATGTCTCACGATGTCGACGTGTATAGACGCAGCGACGTTACGCCGTCATGCTGTGCCTCTTATCTAGCTGAATGAAGGTGGTGAGTTGCGTAGACGCAAGTTATAAGCGTTGTATTGACTTGCCACAGTTGAGTTAGTTTGATTTGGTTATTTCATTATGAGTGAGAATTTGAACAATAATTCTAAATAAATATGTTCACTACGATGATCAATATTGTTCGTTAAAATTTGATATTATCGTTTTATCATAATTGAAATCACTGCTCACATCATAATATAACGATATGCAGTAATTAATTTTGATATGTGACATGGATTAAACACTGACAAGATATAGTTGCATATTGTTTGATTTAAATCAAACTTACACAAAGATTAATGCAAACAATGTCAAAGGCTGCCATTTTTCTAAATCTCGCAAAGCTTACGAATTAATCATCACATGACAATTGTATGCTTCATCTAGCAACGCTGATTCTAGTACCTTGTTACAATCATATTGTACCCAAAACAATACCTCTGACATAAATACAAAATTAAAAAAATTAATATTAATGCTACACCACGCCACTGGACTTTCCGTGACTATAAATATCGGTATTTTTTTTTTCAGTTCAGTTCGACCGCCGGTCACATCACTCGAGATTGTTTACAAGAAGTATAAAATAGCTATATGGAACGCCCCAATTAAACGCTGCAATCAAGGTCGTCAACCTTCTCGATGTAGCAAATTAATCGGACTAAAGACTACACGTTCCTCTCATGCTCTTGGAAGTATGATGTCCTGTATCCCTCCTGATTGGTTAATACATTTTATCCTTAAACTTGCATGTTAGATGTAGATCTGGTATTAATCTTGTTATAAATTACAATGACTTTAGAGCTTGTTATATGAACCACCAGCATACACGAAATTCCTCACTAAACACTAATATACTGCAATTTACGGTTCCTGCAAATTGATGTATTGAGAATATTGCATGCGCGGAGAACCTTATTCACCTCCGGAAAGAAAGCAAACGCGTGAAGGGTAGATGAGGCGTGCCCAAGATTTCGACTATCGGTTTCAACGGTGCTTGCAAAACAGTGAATCTCTCTTCTCCCTTTACGCTCATGCGGACTAATACGATAACTAAATACAATTTTCAGCGTTCATAGAGTGCTTTAAAACAAGTAAATCCCTAACCGTGTCTTTGTGGTATCCGTATACCTGATGTAGATTCCATTCTAACTTCACTTCAATACAACGGTTTTGCAAGTGATCTCAAGACGGTAAGTGTATCTGCATAATCCACTCTGTGTTGTAGTACTTTATTGTTTTCGGCACTGTCTTTTAATCCAAAGGTTTGGAGTTCAATATTGAGTTTGATAAGGACACCAACACAAAGTAGTGTCCACTCTTTGCAAGCCAAAATTTACCGCTTTGGTGGATTATCGTTTTACGTTAAGTTGTAACTGCTCTTTTATTTTAACTTTTGGAGTTATACCTATTAGTCTGTACCGTAATCGTACAGGTTTTGGTTACTAAATTTAAGTTTGACCAATACTCAAGCCTACCTTTTGATGAAGAGGAGAACGAGGTTAGTGGAACTGTTGTTTCTGGCGTACATTTAAATTCAGATTAAGTGGTTAAGTGGATCTGTAAATGATGCGCTTGATGTAGAAGGTTCATTTTCAAGGAGGGGGCCAAATAATCCTTAAAGTAGAGGGCATTGCAAAAGAGCAGAGCGACCAAGCGGGGGAGGGGGGGGGGGTGGGGGTGGCTTCCTTCTCCCACAGTAGGGAGCTTTTGCATATTTGTGGCTTTAAATTGGGCGATATATTTTATGATTCGTAGTTTTAGCTATGGAATCAAACATTCATAGTGTATGCATATGAACAAATGGGAAGGAAATGTATGGGAGTGGGGCATGTCCCCCTTCCCCTTACCCCTTCCCCGAGTACGGTTCTCGTCCCTGAAACCCCTTAATTCTCTTTGCCCGAGTAGTCAGACGCTATTTTAAACCTGCCATAAACCCGAAGGATACAACTCAACATGCTTTCTAAAATAATTAATTCAAACATATAAAGAAACTGACAAGAAAATATGATCCCTCGCATATATCCCCAAGTTGATGTGTATCCTTCGGGTTTATGTCAGGTTTATCATAGCTTCTGACCACTCGGGCAATGGTAATTACGGGGTTCCAGGGACGAGCACCGTTCTTGGGCGTTCTATAGCTCAGTCGCTTGAGGTATCCGGTTCGAATCCCGTTGAAATCCCATTTTCTTTTCCCTCTTTAAAACTGTTTTACATTTATATTATTTTGTGTTTACAGATTATATATTATTGACTTCATCTGGGCATCTCTCAAGCACGAGATCTGATCACTATGACAACACCAGGGGGAAAAGGGTCTATCAAGTAAGTAACCAAATTAAATATAACAAATCGTAGCGCTCTATTTACTTTCCTACCAGAACGGTATTGATAATGCGTGGTTGAGTAAGTGTGTGCATGTGTCTGGTAATATTACAGTCTTCTACGGGAAGTGGACTCTTCTGTCTTCACGAGTCCCGGGCTGATGGAACAATTTAACCTTTGCAAACTATCTACGATTTGAGAACTTCACTGTGTATACGTTTAGGCAAGACCTTTCCAGTCGAACTAAACCTCACATTAAACTTCCATTGCCCATGCTGAGAGACATCTGATTAATGAACAGTTCCGCATCCCCTGACGCTGTCAATCTCCGTTCCTTATACTGGTCTTTATACCAAGCCCTGTAGCATAGGCGCCGGAAGTCGGGGGGGGGGGGGCAGTGGAGCGGCCGCCGCCCCCCTCTCCAATCCAAAAAGGGGGCGGGGCAAGCCCCGCCACCCTCCCAAAAAATAAAAAAAGAGTGGGAAAGACACAATCAAATGTATGAGCTAACGTTAATAAACTAGCTCATACAGCCATTTTCAATTTTCGCTGCGAGCTTCGCGCGCGAACAGATTATCTCAATTTGTTGTAAATATCTGATGAGAGCATAGACGTTTTATTATTTGTTTTTGGTTTAACTCGGATTCTACATTTCCGAGGGGGTGCCTCCTCCCAGACCCTCCCCATCTGGCTCTCCCGCGCCCAAGCCCTCGGTCGCTTCGCTCCCTTGGGATTCATTATTGGTCGTAGGCCATCTTGTTAGTTAATACCTGTGGCATATGGTTTATGTTGGAACTGTTTAACCCTAAAAGGGCCGGGCTATTTGAGGTATTCAGCAGGCCGGGGGGGGGGGGGAATTGTGCCCCCCCCCCCCCCCCCCAAGATCTCAGCCGCGGAGCGGCCGATCGCCGTAACATTTTGCACGCATGATAAGTGAAGTGTATAGAATACAATGGTAATTAAAACCAAAAAAAAATCATTAACTTGCATATTTATGTTAATTAATGCAAATAAGTCATGAAATTCATATTTTTACCCATTAATCATATATTCTTCATAATTAAACTCTGATTTTCACTACATACAGTATATTCATTAGAGCATTTTTAATGATAATACGACACACAAATCTGGAAGAGCCCGGTTCTTCCTTATGTTTTATATTGTTTTGTTATTTTTTTATGTATTTCCTTGTTTTTTTAACTTATGTATTTTATTGTTTTTGTTGTTTATTTTATTTCTAACTATTTTGAATCCCCAAACCAACATATAACATGTAAACAACACGAAATAACTAATGATACACCTCATTTTACGAAAATTGATATTTACATATGTTTTGTACACAAATCACGAAATTGAGCGATTTTCGGGCTGACATGCATAAACAAAAGGTCACGTGACTTTGTAACGGTAGGTCCGATTTTCGAAATTTTTGTTTTAAAATGTGCGCAAGACCCGATATAAAAAAAAGCCACCAAGCCGCAGCGCGTCATCGTACAGCGTTTTGGAGCAATAAAAAAAATCGCGGAGGGGGGGGGGGGGGGGGCATTATGGCCCACCCCCCCCCCCCCCCCCGGCCCTTTTAGGATTAAGAAACTATATACAATATGTATGTGTGAGTTTATTTCTGTGATTATTTATTTTCTTCGTACAAAAATGTATCAAATTATAACACGCTTTACCAGATACCGTTATTCTTGAGCCCGAATTTATTACCTAGGTATGCATCAGATTGCGCAATTTCAAGTCCATAAATGCAAAATCTCTCTAACCGTGGGAGGAGAGTACCCCCTCCCAAACCCTTCCCCCTCCCTCCTTGCCCCAGCCCTCAGGTGCTTCACACTCTCGGGGCTCATTATTGGCTGCGTGTTGTTGGATCATACGTGATGTTGCACAATTATGGTTTATGTGTTTATGTGTGTGTTTTAGGGTACATATTTATTAGTGCGTTATCTGTTTTTTTCTGCGTAAAAACTATATTGAAACTTTCTGGTCGATCAAAACATTTTACGCTTTCCCAAATTACAACCGAAGTTGCTATCCAGGTATGCACTAGATTACAAAATTTCAAGTCCAAACATGCAAATTTTCCCTACCATGGGAGGGGGACATCTCCCTCGCACACCCTCCCCCCGCTCAGTCGCTTCGCTCCCACGCAATTTCTCACTCTCACATCTGGCTCAAAGTTGGCACCCTAGAGTGTGGTTGGACATGAGCCCCTACACACAAAAAATGTGAGCCCCCTTGGGGTTGTGCCCCAACCCCATCCAAAACTGCTTCCGGCGCGCCTGCCCTGTAGCTATGGATTAGGTATGATGCTAACATAGGGTATATATCACTAGAAGCCGCAGTCCCATTCGTGCATGCACTCGGTTCAAAATGGTTTCAGCTCGTTATTCCGAAGGTTCGGTTATTCCGAAGGTTCGTTTCTCCGAACATAAAATCGGGTTCGATATTCCGAAGGCTCGTTAATCCGAAAATTAAATGGGGGTTTGTTAATCCGAAAATGAAATGAGGCTCGTTAATCCAAAAATTAAATGAGGTTCGTTTATCCAAAACAAATTGAGGTTCGTTAATCCAGAAAATTTAATATATAGGAACCCATTATCATTTTCGGATTAACGAACCACATTTTATTTTGGCTTATGCCGAAAGGGTGGGTAGCGTCGCGTCGTGTCGCGTTGACTGGAACGCGACCATTCGTCCAAAGCCCCCTGGTTTTGCCGAAAGGGTGCGTTGGGAGCGTCGCGTCAAGTCGCGCAGGCTGGAACACCAATATTCGTCCAAAGCTTATACTAAGAAGAACAACATATATAATATTACCTGAAATTACACAGGAGGAAGAACGAAAAGAAGATCAAGAGGATGGAGAAGATAGAGTAGAAAAGCAGGAAGAAAACGATGGAGAAAAAGAAGAAAGACAGGAAAAATGATTAGAAGCAGAACTATCCGTTCATCGTATTTTGTATTCCGAGTTAATTTATGTAGCATGAACTATTTGTACTATTTTTTATTATTGACACAAAGTAACTATGTGAAGTCAAACACAGAAAGACACGGAGGTGGACACACATATATACATGCACTGTCATATCTTCAGGGAAAATATATATCTGTACTGTTGGCAAGAGGAATGCCCTAAATTGAAGACACTTGATTTGAAGTTGAAATGATCCATAATTTAGGCAGCATCAAACTAACGTTCACATGTGGGACGCGCAACAGACATGTACACAAACTAACATGTTTATGTGGAATCATCCTTAACAGACACGTATTCACTTAAAGGGACAGGTCCACTTTTTCAAAACGTCTGAACAGCTTTCAGGTGACGGATGGGGATCAATGTAACACGCATAAAAATCAGAGCGAACAGCCCTCTAATTTGTATTCTACGAGTGAAAAACGATTGCGTCCCTCTATTTAAACTATTATATCTGCCAATAAAGGAGTTCAAGTGATTTAGCATAATATTATATCAATTTAGTACTAATTCTCGTTAAGGTATTGTGAAGCCGACATTTGTTAACGTATGTCGCGAAATAAGATCTATAAAAAAAAAAGTAAACAATAATTACACAGTCGATTTTGGGGTATTTTGCTCGGTAAACGCTCACACATAAGTACTTATGCGCGGGTCACGTAGGGGTCATGCATACCGATCTGCCACTCCGTGAAATCTATGTACGAACTCACTCACCGGCCGAAAATACGTATGTACCTATTTAACCAACGTCACTTTTTTTATTCAGTTTTAGGTCTATAACTCCACGAAAAAGAGATTTCAAGCCCTAATTTTCTCAGGCATGCTATTAAATGGCATTTCCTTTCATATAAGACAATAACCTCGCAACTTTTGAAATTTGGCTTGCAAAAGAGGATCTCTCCCTTTAAAGATTTAAAATTTAAATTAATGTTTTGTTTGTACATGTATTTTGTTTAAATTGAACTGAGCATGCTCAAACCACATCCCATGACTTCCAAAACAACAGCGGGGGGGGGGGGGGGGGCGTCCTTTTCAGGGCCCCACCCTCAACCCAGGTTAACGAACTGTGTCAATCAGCTAGCTGATTGCCGCAGCTTGAGATCGTGCCTTGCGAAACAAGAAATTAAATTTGTAGGATTTTTGTAGGGAGTAAGTGGCGTAAAATGTATTGCTCACCTGTGCAACAAAGCACTATTTTTAAACGTCGTAAAACAATCTGCAGGTTTACCGAGAAAATGCATGAAGAGGATACCGATGCGAAATATTACATTATCGATTGATGCAGAAGTATTAACCCTGATAAGGCCGGGGGGCCATAACGCCCCCCCCCCCCCCCCCCTCCGCGATTTTCTGTATTGCTCCAAAACGCTATAAGGTGACGCGCCGCTGCTTGGTGACCTTTTTCTTTCGGGTCTTGCGCACATTTTAAAACAAAAAAATTGAAAATTGAACCTACCGTTACAAAGTCACGTGACCTTTTGTATATGCATGTCAGCCCAAAAATTGCAAAATTTCGTGATTTGTGTACAAAATGTATGGAAATATAAATTTTCGTAAAATAAGGTGTATCATTAGTCATTTGAGGTTGTTAACATTTGTATATGTTGGTTTTGGGGTTCAAAATAGTTAAATTATAGTTAGAAATAAAATAAACAACAAAAACAATTAAATACATAAGTAAAAAATAAAAAAAACATACATAAGAAATTAACAAAACAATACAAAACATAAGGAAGAACCAGGCTCATTTGTTTTGTCGTATTATCATTCCAAATGCTCTAAAAAAAAATATGTAGTGAAAACCAAAATTTACTTAGGAAGAATATAATTATGATTAATGGGTAAAAATATGAATTTCATGACTTATTTGCATACATTACCATAAATATGCAAATTAATTAATGTTTTTATTTTAAAACAAAATTACCATTGTATTATATACACTTCACTTATCATGCGTGCACATTTTTACGGCCATCGGCCGCTCCGCGGTCGAGATCTTGGGGAGGGGGGCGGGGGGGGGGGGGGGGGTGCATAATGGCCCCCCGGCCGTAGGAAGACCTCAAATAGCCCGGCCTTTTTAGGGTAAAACGATTTAATGAATTTGTTTTTAGTAAATCAGACATGATATCACAGTAATCATAAGAAATAAACACATTAAGATATATATCAAGGTGCTTTTCCTTAAAATAACATACATCAGCGTGTAAGGACTTATCATTATCATTATCATCTTAATCATCAATTTACCGATCAATGTCATCATCATCATCCCATTATCACCATCGTCGTCATTATCCCCACCTTACGAATACATTGTCACATTTTTCACCATGCATTTTCATTATCATTATTACCATCACTGTCATCGCCATTATTATCGTGCATCTTTATAATAATTATTACCATTATTAGTATTATTATCAAATTACCATCATCATTATATGCCTTTAAAGACCAGATAAATAAAATCGGCTAACTAACATTTTCCTAATAATTATCCAATTGGAATTAATATCGAGCCTCACTATTTATATAATAATGTAAGACGATAATGATGATGATGATGATGATGATGATGATGATAATGACGAGAGCCATAATACTAATAATACTAATGAGTCATGATGACAAAGGTGATGATGCATACAAAGGGTGATTATGACGATAACCAAGGCGACGACGACGGTGATGATGCCGATGATGTCATGAGACTGAACAGATGTTGATAATGAAGGGGGGATGAGGGTGTTGACATGCATTGATGATGATGATGAAGATGAAGACAATTATGATGATAGGATGATGATGATGATGATGATGATACAAACAAAAATAAAAAATAATAATAATGAGTGCATGCATTGATGATGATGATGAAGATGAAGAAAATTATGATGATATGATGATGATGATGATGATGATGATGATGATGATGATGACGATGATGATGATGATAAAAATAAAAAATAAAAATGATAATAATAATGACAAAGGTGACGATGCAAGTGGTGATGGCGATAGACAAGACGACGACGATGATGATGATAATGATGATGATGACGACGATGGTGATGATGATGATGATGATGATGATGCACGATGATAACGGCGATGATGATGACAATAATAATAATAATAATAATACTAATAATACTAATACTAAAAATAATAATAATAATAATAATAATAATGATTCTTCATGACAAAGGTTACGATGCATAAATAACGTGGTGATGGCGATTATTACGACACAATAATTAAGAAGTACAGGTTTTGATTAATTAACGGCCGTGATATACATTGTAAACAAAAAAGGCTTAAACACATTCTGTTCATGGCATTGCCCGCCCAACCCCCCCCCCCCCCCCCCCCCCCCTCCCCACGCATACATGCACGTGCACGCTCACGGCCCATTTATATTGTTACATTCTATTACGTCACATCATTAGCGTATGATTCGACCAATAGGAATTCGTGTGTATTATTTGGCGGCAACTTCGTAGATATTTGGTATACACTTGCATTCATGTGCGTGTAAAACGACGAGACGTTCATTTCGCAATACGAATCGTGATAGAAAGGACATAACGTAGATACTCCTCCGTCATAGTAAGTTTAGCGCTTACATAATAGTCAGTGGTCTTTGGGGTTCACCCTTGATCGTGGAGTATACTCCTGCCCGAGGATTATATATACAATGAGTGTGATTGGTCAGTCCACAAATCACGCTATGAGCACGGCATTGTGATTGGTCATTCTTACCGCCGAAACTGAAACATATTGCCATTTGTTTGTTTGTTTGTTTACATATTTTCAGAAAATGTGCAGGTTTTGTTTTTGACGAGTTTCAGGTATGATTTCAATACTATTTTTACATATGTCGACAAAAACCAGCTGGATACAAGATTTGAAGCACGAGATGAACCGATAATGGACTTCGGCCCGCGGTTTATATTTCAATCCGGACGACATATTTAATGATTTTTATGAAGCAAAAACAAAAGCATTAATGTAATTTGGCCCGGTCCCCTGTATACGCATAATATTTGATTTCATGAACTCTCGCTACGCATCTAACTGTTTAATAGTTATGTTTCATTTTGGAATTTGGAATAAGGACATCATCCAGTTTAGTTATGTATATCACAAATCATTAAGCTTCTGGGCCCCCCCCCCCCCCCCCCCCCCCACCTGTCATAAAATTCCAGCCACGTTGAAGGACGTATCATCCCCCCAATGGCGAGAAAAAATCAACGCCTTGGCAATATCTTTAACACAATGTATATTCCATGCATGTAGTGTACCAAACTACTAAACAGCTGACCAAAACTGTAATCTCTCTACCGAAAGTCAATCATCCCTCTAAGAGAAATATGAGTGGCCTTGTTTACGTTTTTTTTATGTTCGGCGAGCATTAAAAATGTCCGGTACAAGTTTCAGTCATTTTAAAATAGACTACTGTATTTTATAATTTGTTCAGGGAAAAGCCGTTCCACATCATTTGTGATGGTCTAGACAACTATGACGGTCAGGGCTTTGACGGAGACGCGGCTTTCAATCTGTTCCTGACTACCGGATTGCATAGAGAGGGCTGCAAGGGAAAGAGTATGGACCCCAAAGAGACTGTCTGCGTTTGCCTCTCGTCCCAATGACGGATGGAAGCAAGGTTTTACTGATCAGGACAAGTGTAGGTAAGCACGCTGAGGTAAATGTGATAAACTTCATTAAGAATCTGCACCCTGCACAAATAAAAGGTCCGATCGAAATGTTTCTGCAATTACTCTCCGTGCAGCATTGTTGTTCTAAACTGAAAGAACTCAATGTGCGCATTCGCCTACGATTCTCAGCACTGTACAGAATATGGAGACCATCTTGCCGCCCTCAGTGCTCCCTTGATTCAGACGAATGTTGTGAGCTAAAATGCTCACATACATCACGGCGCTGTGGTTTGCAACTGTTGGGTGCGTTTTGGTACGAGACGTGAATAATGAGAAATGTCAGAGCTCTTAAAGATCTAGGGGGTGATACAAATAAAGACATTTTCACTTTCGGGAGACAGGACTGGGACAAGCTTCGCATCTTACTTACAAAATGGGATGGGCATCGTCAAAGAAAGAACATAAGGGGGGGAAGCGGACCTTGGGCTCATGACCATGAGGGTTGATGAGGAGGATAAGGTCAGAAGGATGATTTTTTGAAACTGTGTTCTCTGCAAAAAGAAGAAGAAGAAGAAGAAGAAGAAGAAGAAGAAGAAGAAGAAGAAGAAGAAGAAAGAAGAAGAAGAAGAAGAAGAAGAAGAAGAAGAAGAAGAAGAAGAAGAGAAGAAGAAGAAGAAGAAGAAGAAGAAGAAAGAAGAAGGAAGAGAAGAAGAAGAAGAGGAAGAGGACGAGGAAGAGGAAGAAGAAGAAGAAGACGATGAACGGGAAGTGAGAGAAAAAGAAGAAGAAGAAGAAGACGATGAACGGGAAGAGAGAGAGAAAGAAGAAGAAGAAGAAGAAGAAGAAGACAATGAACGGGAAGAGAGAGAGAAAGAAGAAGAAGAAGAAGAAGAAGAAGAAGACGATGAACGGGAAGAGAAGACAAAGAGAAGAAGAAGAAGCAGAAGAAGGACGATGAACGGGAAGAGAGAGAGAAGAAAGAAGAAGAAGAAGAAGAAGAAGAAGAAGAAGAAGAAGAAGAAGAAAGAAGAGAAGAAGAAGAAGAAGAAGAGAAGAAGAAAGAAGAAGAAAGAAGAAGAAAGAAGAAGAAGAAGAAGAAAGAAGAAGAAGAGAAGAGGGAGGAAGAAGACGGGGAAGATTAAGGGAAAAGTAAGCACATTTAACGGTTGTACAAAGCTGCAATGCATCTCCTTTAATTGCTGTTGAATGTCGACATTGTCCACATTATTAGGACTGCTTTGTCTACTTCCACATAATAATTAAACAAGAACAGGTTGTGTTGTTTATTTGCAGAATTATAATCTACATTTTTTCTTCTTAAAGGGTCAGAGCATATGAAAAAAAAAATACATATCAAGAAATCTTCCAGAATATCTAATTTTAAACATCTTGGCTGCATTTACATGATGGATCGAGTTGAACTGCCATAATACTTCGAGTTAAAACAAATTGTCGTATTATGGAACCGACAACTATTTGTATGTTACCATGCTTGTATTATTATTTAATGGCGCTTTTTGAGGGCTGTCTACGGCCAGGTTTGGTGGAGGGCATTATGACCCCCTCAAGATCTCAACCGAGAAATGCCCGATGGGAAACTATGGTTATTTTGTTTTACTCATTTATATATATATTTACAATTATAGTAATTAATGCAAATAAGGTAATTAAATTCAAATTTTGCCAATAAATAATATATTATGGTTTTATAATCAAACATTTGTTTTCATATCACATATTGTTTATACCATATGGAATTTAATATAATACAACCCCTTTTCGCTACATTTGTTCTATTCTTGTATTCATGGCGGCGCATTTAAAGAAAATGCGACGCATACACAATTTAACTTCCTTGGATTGGCTCAGGGGGCATATTAACATTTTGTAACAACAATTTTTATACTCAGCAATAATGGGCGTGGTCAGGGAAAGATATGATGCCCTAAGACAATTTTCAGAATACCAATTTATGACAATTTAAGAGGTGTATAATCTTATGGACTTTAGACAAAAAATGAGGCAATTTTCAGAATCCACCCAGGTTATTTAATTGTTTTTTCTTCTGTTAAGGTTATGTATTATGTATTACTTTGTTATGAAAGGGATAGTTGAGTTTTTGGTATAGAGGGCACTTTTCAAAATATTTGTTTGTGAGAAAATGAAAAACCGACCGTCAAATTTGAAAGAACATACAATTTTAATGAGAGAATACATTTTATTTAATCTAAATCGGTTGAGAAACGGCTGGAATATCCATACACCTATTATTATTCAACAGTTTCTCGGCCAGGGGACATTTCGAATTGTAATAAGAAATTTAAAAACATGCTTTAATACTACTAAAATATCTTAATATGTTTTTTAAAAAGTTGTCGATGATATCTGTAGGATATGTCCGAATGATGTGTGAAAGTTCCATTAAACAAGATCACTGCTTTTCTAGTTAAACAGTGAAACAAATGCGTCAGCTTTCAACACGGACTTTTATAACCGTTAGCTAGCGCCTTTAAGCTGAATGATAGATGTCGTCATACTATTGGGGCATTTGAAAAAACATATTTCATTATTCTAAACAACACGGTGAAAGAGAAACGAGGAAGCTCCAAGTAATTTTCATCGAGTTAGACACTTTACAAGCCTCAATTCAAGTTTTACCAATACTTAACTATCTCTTTAACTAACGGTTTTCACCAGTTGTGTTGTTTTATTTATTGTCTATATTTGTCGACTTTTTGTGACCCAAAACAAAACAATCTTTTATCTCGTTTTAGGAAAAATTTCGATTTACATATTATGTTTTTTACACAAATCACGGCAAATCAGGATGCCATATAAAGTCGAAAGGTCATGTGACTTCGTAACTTAGGTCAGCTTTTAGCTGAACTGGTTTTGAAGTTTGCACATTACTAGAACAAAACAAGTCACGTTTCGGCGGGGTGTCATTTGTCCGTGTTCCAGAGCAATCCGGAAAATTGTAGAGGGGGCCCCCAGCCTTATTTGGGTTAAATTACCTACTGCCATTTTTGTTTGTATATTTTTAATAATTAGATTGGATCTTATGTAAAACGGAACAAATGATACAAGAATAACTTTTGTATTTGTTGATAACCGTGTTTACGGATTTGTTTGTTTAGATAAATCGGTAATTATGTACATGTTGTATTATCTGTTTTCTGTAGTGCAGTCTGCATAATTAATGTCATTTGTAAACATATTATACGGATATTATTGTGTCATTAGTTTTTACACTCGTACTAAAGCAATAATTTGTTATGATTTAATAAAGCAGTGCCATGGGGTAAATGTGTTGTTGTCAATATTAAAAGCTTTAATATTAAATATGTTATAATTAGTTTAATTTAGTTTAATTAGTACTATGAGTTAAACAAATCAATCGCCCCAGCACGATATTCTTTAGTTTCGGTACATTAGATCTCATTGCATTTGATTTTTATAAACATACGCATTTATATGTTGTAATCTACCACGCCAATGGGAAGACATGATCCATTGTCTCTGTATATTATTTATGAAATTATATTCAATTATGTAAAGAATTATACATGACTTTTTTTTTGTATATGATTTATAATTCAAACGTATTGGTTGCACAGGATGGGCCTTGGTAGATATCAGAGACGGAACCACTAAGGAAACATGTGTACATTAATTTGTGTAATGTTGTATTATTACCGTTTATTTTATTTATGACTGACTTGTAATTGTTCTGATTTCTTATCGTACTGATATATGTGACCGCATGCCGTCAAACCCTCAAAAACTTGACCAGAATTAGTTTAGACTTGTGTACATAGTTAGAAAGAGTAAACCTAAGCTATCATATGATGTATAACTCATCACATTTAGACCAGTATAACCTATTAAAGAAAACGATAACATGTAGGAGAGTGAGCAAGTCTAGTTTTAGCGAATAAGGAGAAAACATGCTCTAAAGATTAGGGTAATACAGGCGCGCATCGCAGAGGACCTTTTATAACTGCTTATAACTAAACTTTTGCTTTGTTGTAAGACTCCACATGTGAATAGTTGACAGATGAAGATCTATACTTTCATTTAAAATAACGTTCCAAATATTTGTTTTCTTTTGCAAAAGTATAGATTTTGGCTTGTAACACACAAACATATCTGGCGACTTTAGGTGGGTTTGAGGAAAGATGGTCACATATGTCATATAGGTTACGTGAATTGGGAACATGACCGTAAAGTTAGAGTTATCAAGTTAATCTTTTTCTTTCCCTGGCATTCGTGTAACCGTTTCTCTTTACTTGTATGATGATCGTGTTTGTATTTTTGATCTGTCGAATAAATAATTATCATAATATTTATAACATATTTCTTATTCAAATTGTACATACGTACTTTATTCATACGTGATTAATATTTGGTATTAAACTATGTTGAAGTTATTCACTATAATTATTTGTTATTTCGTAAATTGTTATCATACGATCATGCAAATAAACCCTTCATATTTGTTGGACAATAACATCAAAACATGAACCAAAAACAAACAAACAGGTTATAACCAGTGTATTGATCTCTCATGTTAAAGGGATAGTTTTTCCAGACTTGTTGCAACAAATTTGGCAGGTATAATTCAATGAATAAAACATCTTGCATTAATATGATGACAGAATAATGTTTTATTACACGGGGTAAACGCATCAGTGTGTTGGTCCCACAAATTCACTGTGTATTTGAGATGTGTGTTTTTTATTGAAAAACACACCAGCAACATTACTCAGAGTCAGAGCCGTATAATTGGATGTCGCCCTCTTTTGTTAAAATGAAACATTTGCTGTGCGTAGTGTGCAATGGCAGCGTGTGGGATACTGATGACTCGCAACATGTTTAAATGCAACTGCCAGGGGCGTAGCAACAGAAGTCCCTCTGTCCCCACCGACCTCCCCCGCCCCCCCCCCCCCCATAAACAAAATTACTAAATGCTATCAACTTACTACATAAATGACTATGTTGAAAAGAATAGAGAAAAGAAAACTATATACGATTATGCATTTAGGAATCAAATAGGCCTATTTGGTTTTTGACAGTGAAGTCGATTTATGTTGTCGCTAGATTGTCTGATGTGAAAATTTGCCCATCTCTTGTTGTTTCCCGATTAAACAATTGCAGCCGAATGTGGCATATATGCGTCTTACATTTTGCCAGCTCATTAACCACATGAGCATAGGAGCATAGTTATTTTAGAGGGACGTCTTTGCCTGAATATTGGAGGAGGATGCGAACGAGCGGAGACAGCGACTTAACGCCCACGAGGGGGGGGGGGGGGGGGTGGGGGGGGGGGGGGGGGGGGGGGGGGGGGCTCCCAACCCCCAAATGAGAGATGGTAAGTGCCCATAATATGACATTGGTCAATTGGCCGAATATTGATGCTTTGGAAATCTGATGAGGAATGCAGTCCCATGATTAAGAACTAAATGTGACATAATCGCGTTTATTCTTTATAATGATAACCGAGCCGTGACACTTAAAGTCCTTCCCGTGCCAAAATTGGCACATATGGCGGAGCCAATCGCCGATTAATTTGCCCTAGGCCACACGTCTACTAAATGTAGTGAAAGCTACAGAAAGGCCGGGACGCGTGCGATAATAGGATTCTAAAGACGGGGCCTGAAGTCTATCGATCTTATTACAAAACAAGTTTTATCATGCGCTCATAGAAAGTGTCTTGATGGCTCGAAGACCTGACTTAGTTGATTCAAGGAGCACTCCCGTTGGGGGGGGGGGGGGCAATAATGGGGATCAAGGGGACGGAGCCCCCGGAAGCTTTTATATATCAGACATTTGCAACTCCTATAATGTGGGATACAGTGTGGGAGGGGGTGCCCCCCCCCCCCCCCCCCCCCCCCCCCCGCCTAAAGCTTTTGGATTTTTGGAGCATGGAATTGTGAGATTTTGTTCACACTCGAGACAGATATTTCACATAATATGCAATGTATAAGCTATGGACCTAAACATATATAATTTTTTTTTTTTTTTTTTCCCCTCCACAGGGCATTTATTGGTATAAGTAAAACAAAATTAAACATAGCATGACATTTACAAGCATATCATAACAATAACAATAAATGAACCATAAATGAACCGTCGTATAATTTCTTTGTATAAATATAACTAATTAAACAATATCAGAAAACATACTTCTCAAGGAAAACCATTTTTTATCAAAGTATTTATCATGACCTTTCAAACTAAATATATATTTTTCATTTTTATAATATGAAATTGAAGCTGATTTAAACTGAGAAAATACAGGTATTTTATTCACTAGTTTACTTCGAAATATTATTTGCTTACTAACGAACAATAAACAGTTTATTGCTCTATTATTTAAACCTCTTAATCCAAACAATATATTTTCATTTGTAAAATGTATGTTACAACCAGCACTTATGTTAATCCATCTTTCTAGTTTTGCCCATATAATTTTAACAAATTGACAATCACAAAATAAATGAGTAATTGTTTCAGTATGAGCATTACAAAAGGAACATAATTCAGTTTCAACCATGTTCAATTTAAACAATATCTCGTTTGTAAACAAAATTCTATGTAATATTGTAAATTGAAACCAACGTAAATTAACATCAATAGAACAATTAAATGCAATAGCACAATACTTCTGCCATATGGATTCATCAATATTAAAAAACCTTTTCCATTTTGTATAGCTTTTACATTCTTCCCCTTTTTGTTGTAATAATAAGGCATATATATGCGAGCATCCTTTTCGAAATTGACAAATAAGGGAAATTAAATCTAATCTTAAAGGCTGTTCCATTTTCACAAAAATACCACAACGGTTATTGAAACCAGATTTAATAGCTCACATAGGCCAAAGTATTGCAAAAAATTAACTGTAATTTGATATTTCAATTTAAATTCATTGAGTGACAAAAAAGTTCCATCTTCATCTAACAAATCGTTAATACATATTATACCCTTTTCGTACCAAGACCTATAAAATACACACACGTTATTCACCTGAATATGACTATTAAACCATAGAGGCTGACAAGATATATCGCGAAAACTTTTAGACTGTAAAATACTATAAGCCAAAAGAACATTTTTCCAAAACGGGTTAGTTGCACCTATTGACAATCTTAAAAAGTGAACATCACCAAAAGTAGGGTTCAATTGACAATTTTTGGGCATAAATGTATGCATTAAATTATCAATAAAAGAATCTATATTACCAAAAAAGTATCTTCTCATCCATGATATTTTCAATGAATGAACATGTGAGTATATATCTATCATTTTGGCTCCTCCCAAATGATAGGGTTGTATCATTTGTTTCCTACTTATTTTGTCAGGTTTATGATTCCAAATAAATTCAAAAAATGACTTTTGTAATAATTTCATAATTTCATCAGAGGGGTTCGGTAATGATAAAAATAAATAATTTAACTTTGATACTAATAAGGATTTTACAACTATTATTCTACCAAACACTGTTAACGATCTTTTCAACCAGAGAGTCATTTGAGAGTTAATATGTAAAATGTGTGTATAAAAATTATGATCAACCATATCCTGCAAGTCACCCGAGAAATCGATGCCTAAATATTTAAAATAACCATCAAAAACCCAATCTAAATTTTCTTCCGTACACAAAGAATCTTTCCTTTCTTTATATCTCCCTATCCACATTACTTTAGTTTTGTGTTTATTTAAACTCAACCCTGATGCAGCTTCAAAAGTATTTAAAATTTCTATCGTTTTCTTCAAATCATCTTCTGTACCATCTAAAGTAATTAGAGTATCATCAGCATACTGAATTATTTTGTGCTGAACATTTGCTATTTTTTATCCCATTTATATCATCACATTTTCTTACCATTATACTTAATATTTCTGCACATAAAAGAAAAATGTATGGAGACAGAGGGTCACCTTGACGACATCCTCTTTCTATATTAAATCTGTTTGTCATATGACCATTGACCATAGCGCATGACGATGCATTCTCATAAAAAAGTTTAATCCATGATTTTATTGAATCACCAAAATTTAAAAAGTCCAGAGCCTGAAAAATAAAGTCGTGTGATATTGAGTCGAAGGCTTTTTCAAAATCTATTATCAACAAAAGTCCAGGAATATCATTTAAATCCGTGTATAACATCAAATCAAACAAAAGGCGTATATTTTCCCCAATAAATCGTCCAGACATGAAACCCTTTTGACTTTCATTAATCACAAAAGGTAATATTTGTTTAATCCGGTTTGCAATACAAGATGAAGCTATTTTATATATAACATTTAATAAAGAAATAGGTCTCCAGTTTGATAACAATTTTCTATCTTTATTTCCTTTTGGTATTGATGTAATCACTCCCATTTTATTCGCTTCAGTCATATGACCATTAAAATATGCATAATTCAATGATCGAAGTAAAAAATACTTTATACTGCCCCCAAAAAAATTTAAAATTTCAACTGTAAAACCATCCATTCCTGGGGATTTATTATTTTTCATATTTGTAATAACTTGAAAAACCTCGTCAATTACCAAAGGACCTTCTAAAGAATCTTTCATCTGCACATTCAATTTCGGGATGTTTCTTGATTGAAAAAGATCCCAATCAAAGTCGGATACAGGTTTATGCTTATATAATTTAGAGTAAAAACGATGTACTTCAAATGAAACATTTGGATTTTGAATTGTATTACCTTGATCATCAATCAGTGTTTTAATTTGTCTATTAATACGATTTTGTTTTTCTAAGTTCAAAAAGAACTTTGAGGGTTTTTCACCAAACTCCATCCATTGTAACTTTGAACGAAGAATTGCGTCATCGACTTTTTGTTTTCTTAAATCTTCCAAACTATTTTTTTTATCTTCCAATTCTTCAATAATATCTTTATTATCTAAAACATAAATAATCTTATTTTCTAAATCACTAATTTCTTTTTCTAATTTAGTTTCATTTTTCATACACCGTTTTCTTTTCATACTTGAATATGATAATGTGTCACCTCTTATCATAATTAATAATGTATTAAAAAATAACTGATCATCTATAGAAAATCTATAATTTTCAAAGTTACATTTATCTAAGTCTAATTCATCATAAGACACTTCATCCACCGAATACATTACAATATTTTCTTTAATTACATGTTTAACTTTCTGTACATATTCTTCATCTTTCAACAACGAATTATTAAATTTCCAATAACCTTTACCTGTATGTATCTTATCTTAAATCAAAGACAAGCATACTAATGAATGGTCTGTCCTATATCCTGGTAATATTTTCAATTTATCTATAACTGACATTAATTCTTTTGTAACAAGAAAAAAATCCAATCTTGCCATTTTTACCGGATTTGGCTGTCGCCAAGAAAAACTTTTTTGTAAAGGATACAATTCTCTCCAAGGATCAATCAAATTTAAATTCTGTTTTAAATGACTAACTCTATTTTTTGCTAATGGGTTATTAATGCGAATATAATTGTAAGTGTCTAAATCAAAATCCTGTACCAGATTCCAATCACCACAAATAATAGTAAATGGGTTTTCAAATTCCAATATACATTTTTCTATCTGACCATAAAAAAGGGGACTGTCAGTGTTGGGACCATACAAAGATACTAATGTAATATCATAATCAAATATCCTAATATGGAGTACAACAAAATTTCCATTATCATCTTCTTTACTATCTAAAATATCGACTGTTATGCCTCCACTAAACAAAATTGCCACTCCTCTTGAGTTTGAAGCTTTACAACTAATAAAACATTGACCACCCCATTCTTTTTTAAGGTTTTCTCGATCTAAATCAATAAAATGCGTATCTTGTAAGCAACATATATGATATTTATTTAATATTAAAAATTGAAACAATTCATGTCTTTTGTCCTTATTTGCTAGACCACGACAATTCATAGAAACAACATCTACCTTAGACATATATAACTGACATCATAAAGGATATAAATCCAATACACCCTGTGGAGATTTTTACAATTGGCACACACAACATTGAACATACACAAAACACATTTACACATATTACTATTCATACGCAAACTCAAGGAACTTTTAAAAAAAAATTAAAAAAAGCTCCGCAAATTGACCATGGAATTTTAAAATAAAGGCTTCGTAAAGTCATTTGTATGATAATTCAAGATAACAAAAAATTAAAAATAAACCAATTAACAAAAAAACAAAAATTAATTTTAAAAATGTTGATAAATAAATGAATATTGGAAAAATAAGGAAATATAGAAATGAAGAAAAAAGACAAGTATCGAAGGAGAAAAGAAGGCAGCAAGGACTAGGAGTAAGCAGGAATATCAAAATATGAATACCCTTCTCTAACATGTCTAAGCTTACCTCTAAATCTGAATACCCTTCCCTAACATGTCTAAGCTTACCTCTAAATCTTCCCATATTATTAGCTTCTTCTTTTTTTTAATGAGGAAAAAATTAATAAAAAATAAACAATAAAAATATACACTCGCAATTGTACAAGAATTACAAGTGCCCCAGCATAACTACAATTAGAATCTCGCAGTTATTAGTTGCCAAAAAATCTCAATAAACTTCTTCCCCCCAACCCTTTTTTTCTTTCCAAATTCAAAAATCATAAAAGAGTATCAATAGTGTTTTAAACAGTCGCATTTAAATAAGCGAATTAAGCAGTATAACAGTCATAATAAAAGTTGCATCCCAAACGGTGTACATACGATCGTCTTACATGTCTTTCAATAGACCGATTCGGTAATGCACTCCAACGGTACGCGCATGACGGCATCCCCCACGCCGGCAGGCCCAACCATAGCAACCAAGAACAGCAAGTAATAGCTAGTATAGCTTGCCGATCCTAGTCATTACAGCTAAGCCCACCGACAAAGAGTCCGCCACCACAAGCACACCACCCCTATACAACACCGAATCGGTCTAGTATATACACGGAGATTAAGAGAAAAAAAGAAAACAAAGAGAGAGAAAGAAAGCGGGAGCCGCGAAGGAGGTCAACGTCATGACTTCTGCGGAAAGGAAGAACTAAACTATAAATAAAGGAATAGAATTATAACGTATAATCAACAGTAAGATTAACGTATTTCAATCCCGATCCTTACTCATAAAACAGCTGCACCTGTGTCATACATATACGTTTCAGTTGTATAACGGGTATGGTAGCGTGAAACTTCAAATTAACAGTCGTAATCTCTCCCAGTCGTATTTGAATGAACACATACACAGTGACAGTTGCCAATGTGTCAGGCCTTCCATAAACCATAATATTTGCGCAAAATCCATTTATATCAATTTATATTTAAAGGGGCAATTCTATTATATTGAAACTAATTATTTAGAGGTATAACTGTTATATTATACCAACAAATCATAATTATAATTCAATAGTGCTAACAAAATTAAATAAATGAATATAAAATTCAATGAAATTACTACTTTCTTTCAAAAATAACCACTAAAGAGAAAATTGAGCAATTAGTATAGAGGGTACTTCACAACATACCCCTTCATAAAACAATATAAACCTGACTATCAAATTTAAAAGAACAAACAATCTTGATAACAAACAAAAACAAAAAACTCCATTTAATCGAAATCGGCTCAGAAACGGCCGAAATATCCATACCAATCAAAAAATATTTTAACTTTCTAGAGAATTATTATTATTTTTATTATTCAATTAACAATTCATTAATAATATCTCCACTGAATCACCACTCCAACAAAACATTAAGATTTAATGCCTTGTTAAAACAACGACCCAACCGAGACACCACCAATAAACTGTTACCAAGTATGTTTTATAAAAAATTACTAAAAACCAATATTTCAAAATAATAACAAGGGTTCTACTCAATCATCTGTAACTATGTATACCCTTCGAGCATAATAAAGGCAAAACAATTATTTTGCACCGCAATGGTGCTGGTACATATAAGCTAGTGTTCCTCAGACATCTATAAATTTCAAAATTTCTCATAAAAATAATGTAATCGTCCTCCGATCCAGACCATAACTATATTATATCTTAGACTCCACAATTATTGAGGTATAATATCTATGGAATGAAACATTTGTCATAAAATATCAGTAACACAAAGGCGTAATCAAATATAAATATACAACATCTGTAAGTTTCCGAATATATAATGTTTGTTTTAGTGACAATGTCCAGCTAATCATCTTACAGTTTGCGACATGTCCGTATGACGACGACAAAGCATTAACGAGATAATTTCTTGAGTCTTTATCTCTCCTTCTATTTTATTGAGTCTTTATCTCTCCTTCTATTTTCTTGAGTCTTTATCTCTCCTTCTATTTTCTCGAGTCTTTATCTCTCCTTCTATTTTCTCTCACGATGTCTTTGTCTTCAATAATGACATTGAGATACGAGTTTTTAGTTTTTATTCAAATTGAGATACGAGTTCTTAGTTTCAACTCTGAATGAGGTACGAGGATTTGGTTGAATGAGTTACGAGGATTTGAATACTAACTTCTGCACTGTTAGGCCGTGTGTGAGTTACAACCGCACAGCTAGAATGGAGTTGCTATAAAGAGTAGCTGGTTGTATTGGACTAAAAACACTGATAGAGGCGTTTGATGTTTCACCATAATCAAAGCAAGTGAAAACACATTACAAACGCAATGGAAGTTTTAGATTCACAGAACTTCACTTTCACAGTAATGAACATTAAGTCAAAACAAAGGAAATATTCAAAGGAAAATATTCAACAAAGGAAATATTCACCACAATATTTCAGTCAAATCGAAAGATAAATTTTATTTAAATATTTCATGCAATTCAAAGAACCTCGAACATATCAATTTTAATTTTTTTAGAATCCTTGAATATTCATATTCATAGAACATCAATTCAATGGTAAATAGAATACCAATTCATTAATAAAAATTCATTTAAATTCAAGAAATTTTTGGTTTTAAACATGCTCAAAACCAAAATTTCGCCTCCGCGAATTGGATCGGTCTGAGCAAAATGCGTGGAATGTTTTTGGAGAATAGAAAATTACCCAAACGGATTAGAACGAACATCATAAATTCATCTGCGAATGCTTCCTACCGTTGACGAAGTAAGAAAAAAATCCTTAAAACGACTAGGGCCAAAGGATAACTGGAATTTGTATCCATTATCGATCTAGTCCGTGATTCTGATCATTGCACAGCACCGTTGCGGGCCAGCAAGCAAATTATTCGTGACTCTGTGGCCGCTATTTAAGAAGTTCCAATTAACCATCCCATGGTCGAAATTACCAGAAGGATAGCACACCACTGGACCGAGTAGTCTCACCAAGGGGAAATTGGTAACCAGTGATAACACCTAATACAGGGTGCCGCCCCCCCCCCCCCCCCCCCCCCCACAAAAACAAAAAAAACAACGGAACGGCATACTTCCGGTAATAATTGTAAATAATGACTTGGTATCAGTGGATGGTGTGTCTTCTCCTGAGAAAAATGATACCAAGATCAACCATTTTGGTTAAGCGGTTCTCATTCTAGATGAGCACGTTATACCAAACCATGTCGGGTAAAAAAAAATCCCTCCTCAGCTAAAACTTTGCATCAAAACATGACAAAACGCTCGCCATACATGAACGCGATAATACAATACGCTAGCTCTGTCAATTGGCATTCTTTACACCAATACGGTGCATTTCATTCTGGTCTAAACAATGTCCATTGACAAAGTTAACTATGGTGAGCGTTTTTTGTCTTGTTTTTAAGCAAGGTTTAAGCTGAGGAGGGAAAATTTTGAACCTGACATAGCCTGGTATGATGTGCTTTAGAATAAGAACCGCTTAACCGAAATCTTGGTATCACTTTGGCTCAAGAGAAAACGCACCATCCACTAATACTAAAGTCATTATTTACACCTATTACCGGAAGTATGCCGTTCCGTTTTTTGTATTGCGGGGGAGGGGGGGGGGGGGGGGGGGGGCACACTGTATAGGCATATTTTATGAAAAGAGTTACCGTAACAATCGAAGTTCTGTTTAACATCAATCAACCAATGGTTTAAAGGGGAAGAACAGTAGTGGAATAGAAACATTAAATCACGACTTTAACTGGAAACACTATCAGAAATAATTCTTGAATTTTGGCGTGGGCCTCACACTTTATTATAATTTGAAATATAACCGTTAGTTAGATACAAGTTCTGAAGTATTTACTTTTTTCCAGGGTGCCTAACATGCAAGTTTTGTGTCCATATTATGATAAAAACCACATGAAAGCAATGTTGTACAGTGGAAACTGGATATAAAAGGAATCTGATATAACAAAATACCTGATATAACAAACTGTTTTCTCAGGTCCCAGTGAAATAATTTGTTTTGTATTGTTTAAAATATAGTGATATAACAAAATATCTGATATAACAAACAAAATTTCATGGTCCCAAGGACCTCGTTATACTGAGTTTCCCCTGTATTGATAGATGTGTGGTTTTATCTTTCAAATTTGAGCTCAGTAATTCTAAAACATTTTGATTAAGCATTTTCAAACATTTTGACAGTTATTTCATTTTAAGTCAAAAATTGGTTGTCCAATAAGCTATGAAATGGCAGAATATTGTACGTTATTTGAAATTAATACAGTTTTAACGATCATCCCAAATTCGTTACATTACTGAACTGTCCCTTTAAGGTGTGATAAACTCACTGACAATGAAAAATACATTGTAAATATCTATAAAATACGGTGCCTGATCATAACAGAGCTCACCGTTTCGTTATCCCATTTAGAATGTGAATATTTATAATCACATTTACATGGAATTGGGACAATGAAAAGTAATTAAGCTACAACATTAATCTCTTAATGTTAAAATGCATTTCCATATTCCGCAAAGATACCCTACATTCTCCACCGTGGGCCGTGGGCCGCGGGCCGCGAAGAAAAGGGCACTTGAAAATCAGCAAAGAGTATTATGCACATGAAGATTATAAAACGATACAAACAATGCTGGGGTGGGGTGTGTTCGAAATTGACACAAGTGAAGGGATAGGGCTACCACGGGATTACACAATTTACAAATATTATCAGCTAATATTGTTCATGCCGGAGAAAACTGATCTTCTTTAGGGTCATGCATCTTCGTCAACAACATAAAATACAGAGTGCGTAGGATGCCATACCCCAGATAACAATGCTACGTTGGCCCAACGTAGTCTATAGTTGGCACCGTCGCGGTTGGCAAAACAACGTTGAGCCAACGTTGGCCTAAGGTAAATATGCAACCAAATTTTTGCAGTGGGAGAGCTGACGTTAAGACAACGTTACGCCAACGTTTTCTGTTGACTTTTGGCAAACTGGTCGGCAAATGTACGTTGAAACAACGTTGGGTGATAGTTGGACGAACAATCATAATTCTTTGGTCGAAAAACAAACGTTGGGCCAACGTTTCGCCTACTGCGACATTTTGTTGATGAGTGGCGTTGGATATTCGTTGGCTATTTGACGTCGTACTAACGTTTGGCAAACAACCACATGTCGACGGTGGGCAGGCTAACGTTTAACCAACGTTTCGCCTACTACAACACTGTGTCAATGACTTGCGTTGGATATTGGTTGGCTCGTTAACGTCAGACCAACGTTTAATACATAACCACATTTCGACGGTAGGATAGTCAACGTTCGGCCAACGTTTCGCCGACTACAACGTTCTGTTAATGAGCGACGTTGGATATTGGTTGGCTAGCTGACGTCAAGCCAACCTTTAACAAACAACCACATTTCGACGGTGGGGAAGCCAACGTTAGGCCAACGTTTCGCCGACTACAACATTCTGTAAATGAGCGACGTTGGATATTGGTTGGCTAGCTGACGTCAAACCAACCTTTAACAAACAACCACATTTCGACGTCGGGCAAGCCAACGTTGGGCCAACGTTTCGCCTACTACAACATTCGGTCAATGAGCGACGTTGGAAATTGGTTGGCTAGCTGACGTCAAACCAACCTTTAACAAACAACCATATTTCGACGGTAGGATAGTCAACGTTGGGCCAACGTTTCGCCGACAACAACATTCTGTAAATGAGCGACGTTGGATTTTGGTTGGCTAGCTGACGTCAAACCAACGTTTGACAAACAACCACATTTCAACAGAAGGCAAGCCAACGTTAGGCCACCGTTTGGCCTACGAAAATATTCGGTCAATGAGCGACGTTGGAAATTGGTTGGCTAGCTGACGTCAAACCAACCTTTAACAAACAACCACATTTCGACGGTAGGCAAGCCAACGTTAGGCCAACGTTTCGCCTGCATAAACATTCTGTAAATGAGCGACGTTGGATATTGGTTGGCTAGCTGACGTTAAACCAACCTTTAACAAACAACCACATTTCGACGGTGGGCAAGTCAACGTTAGGCCAACGTTTCGCCTACTACAACATTCTGTAAATGAGCGACGTTGGATATTGGTTGGCTAGCTGACGTCAAACCAACCTTTAACAAACAACCACATTTCGACGTCGGGCAAGCCAACGTTGGGCCAACGTTTCGCCTACTACAACATTCTGTTAATGAGCGACGTTGGATATTGGTTGGCTAGCTGACGTCAAACCAACCTTTAACAAACAACCACATTTCGACGGTGGGCAAGCCAACGTTAGGCGAACGTTTGCCTACTATACATTCGGACAATGAGCGACGTTCGATATTGGTTGGCTAGCTGACGTCAAACCAACCTTTAACAAACAACCACATTTTGACGGTGGGCCAGCCAACGTTAGGCCAACGTTTCGCCTACCTATTCGGTCAATGAGCGGCGTTGGATAGTGGTTGGCTAGTTGACGTCAAACCAACATTTGACAAACAACCACATTTCGACACTGTAGGCAAGCCAACGTTGGGCCACCGTTTCACCTACTACAACATTTAATCAATGAGTGGTGTTGGAAATTGGTTGGCTAATTGACGTCAGACTTCTTATTATACTTATTATTCATTATAACATTTTCTCTCAATTTTACACTTTTTAAATCGAAATTATTCAAATTTACACATTGCCGTGTAATCGCTGGAATCGGTCTTTCAAACTCCTAATTAAAGGCGTAGTTGAGTTTTGGTAGAGAGGGCGCTAGACACTTATTTTTTTTGTGAGATAATGAAAAACTGAGTGTAAAATTTGAAAGAGCATACTATCTAAATAATACAATCATCTTTGTTTGATCAAAATCGGGTCAGAAACGGCTGAAATATCCATAAACGTAACATTTTGTAATAAAGCTGGGGCCCCCGGTTTATTAGAGAATTTTGAACCAGCCCTTAAAAATTCAAAAAAATGCTTCCTCTTTTCAAAAAGTTACAAAAAAGGTATGTTGATAGTTGTTGGTTATTTCTCTATCTAATTCTATCTAATCACTATTTCAACAAAACATCACATGCACACTATTTTATTCAAAATGGTTGAAACCGATGAGTTTTTAGAAGGCGCCCTCTTACGTTTTAACGGCTCTTTTGGAATGATAACATGGTCTTTTACTACGTCATTTGGAATTTTGTGTTCCTTTCTAGTTATAACTATTAGTTTGCAATGTAATGATGTAGGTTTTGGTTACAAAAATTCAGTTTCACCCAAACTGTACTCTCCTTACCAGAAATCAACTATCCCTTTAAGTTCATAAATATACGCATAAGCTTTCGTGAATAGTCTCCCGAGTACATTCATTACGGGCACTACCCAGCAAACACAAAACTTTACAAAACGTTTTAATTAGGTCACGTATTCGTCTTTAATCAACGTTTACAAAACGTTTTTTTTAATTAGGTCACGTAGGTCTTCTTCCTTAATCAACGTTTAAAAAACGTTCTTAGAACGTTTCCAGCGTCCGACAGGCTATATGCTGGTACTTGCAGTTGAAATCAAATACATGAAAGGTTTTTTTTTTCTTTTTTCTAACGTTTAAACAACAATTTAAAAACGTCCATTTGGACGCAACACTGCAACACAGCAACACAGCAACATTGTTCCCTACAATTAGTTCATGAAATTCGCATACATCCCACTCGGTGCTCGTGGTCAAGGCATATTTATCCGTTTTATCCGATTACATGTGGAGTTTCAAAATGATCTGTAGTGGAACCAGCGTTTTTCCTCATATTTTATACAAAAGATTTCCAAACCTACTGTATTATTTGCATTTGGGATTGTTTGCAGATGATTCTAGCCGGTTTCGCACTTTTTAGAGAGGATTTACACATATATTTAAATGTAATGAGGTCAAATATTGGGATATTGACGCGTTATAGGTGTAAAGAAAATATATTAGACCGAATTCATATTGTCTATATAGAAATCGTTACCGAGAAAATAGTTTTTTGGTATCAAGGTATTAAAGGATAGTTGCGTTGGGTTTTGGTATAGAGGGTGCTACATACAATATGTGTGTGATATAATCAAACACGGAGTACTGTATCAAATTTGAAAGAGCATACAATTGTAATGACAGAATAAACTATAATTTGATCAAAATTGGTTCAGAAATGCCTGAGATATCCATTAACATAACATTTTAAAAATTGTAGGGAACACAAAATATAACTTTGAACCGGCCGCTAACAAATTAAAAAATTGCTTCTCCTTTTTAAAAAGGTACTATAGTAAAGATGTTTTTAAATAATCGTTGATTATCTCTCTATCTAATCACTATTTCAACAAATCATGACATGCACAACATTTTATTTGTAAATGTTAAGACCAATAGGTTTTTAAAGAGCGTCCTCTTGAGTTTTAATGTCTCTTTTTTTAATGGGAACATGCTTTTTACTCAGTAATGTGTTGTGTTATTCCTTTCGAACATGGTGAAGTAAGTTATAACTGTTAGTTTGTAATGTAATGATGCAGGTTTTAGTTACCAAAACTCGGGTTAACCAATGCTGAACTCTCTTTACCAGAAGTGGACTGTACTTCATTTGTAGTAATATAGATACGAATATGACGAACAAATGATTGAACCACTGCTATATATTTCACTGGGAAATTGATTAACAAAATGCAAGATAGCTAAATCAAGACAGGTATAGGGAAACAGTCCATTTCATACATTGGGGGAGTAATTTTAGATGAACCTCCATGCGACTTAAAATGTACAATGTCACGATACGGATTTCGTAAATTGTATAATATATTATATAATACTTAAAATATATTTTAATTATGTGCTACCAACAATGTATGAAAACCTTTTTGGAACATTTTGGATTGTTGTAATATTATCGATAATATAATGTACATTATATACTTGTATTGTTTATAGTTGTTCAAGGGCTAGTTTTGACTAACATACTATGCAATGTCTGTCCTTTTTAATAAATGAGGGGAAATTGTGAAATATTGTACCTTACATGTATATTATGATTTTGTTAAATTTGTAAATTGCTATCGGGGTTCATGATCGATTATAAACGATCATAATAGTGAACAGAAAAATTCCTATTTTTGCTATTATTTGAATTGAAAACAGTGTTATCATGTCTTTGTTTTCTATATAATTTGTTGTAATATTATCGATAATATAATGTGCGGTATACACTTGTATTGCTTATATATATAGTTGTTGAAGGGCTAGTTTTGAATAATATACTTAATATGCAATATGTCTATCCTTTTTGATAAATGACGGGAAATATTGTACATTATATGATGCTGTTGCATTGGTAAATTAATACAATTAAATTAAATGTTATTAACAAAATATTCGCGGTGCAAAGCCCCTCTGCACAGCCCCCCTTTATTAACTTTGATACACCTATTAATTAGTGATTATGATCGGTAAAGGTTCGTTCCGCAATCGATCCCAATGCGTCGTAAGTGGGCCGACAATGGGTGATTTCAAGTATGGTCTTTAAGGCCGGTGTTAGTGTTTATTACACACAAACGCCAGTTTGATAAACACTAACACCAGCCCTAAACACCATACTTGAAATCACCCATTGGGCCAACGCAGAATTGCTATCGGGGTTCATGATCGATTATAAACGATCATAATTTAGTGAACAGAAAAATTCCTATTTTTGCTATTATTTGTATTGAAAACAGTGTTATCATGTCCTTGTTTTTCTATATAATTTATAAAACTATAAATGACACCTGAATAATAGTCTTATGAATAATGATTCAAAGGCTGATTATTTTATAATCTACTCTTGGCAATTACTAACTACAACAAATGTACATAGTATGTATGAGGATATATATACTAAGTCCATTGCATTATATATATTGTTAAGACGATAGGATAGGATAGGGTATGATACGTTTAGGATTAGGTTTAGGTTTAAGATATAGGATATAGGATAAATAGGACTTAGCGTTTGAATGACGGAAGGGTAGAATATGTAACACCATGCACCTACTAATCTTTTTTTTTTAAGTGTTCGTATTGTTGGTTGGCTCACGGTTGGCTCACGGTTGGCTCAAGGTTGGCTCAAGGTTGGTTCAAGGTTGGCCCAAGGTTGGCTAACAGTTGGCCCAAGGTTGGGTAAACGTTGGCCCGATGTCATAATTAGCCAACTGAAAGGTTGGGCAAGGGTTGGGAAAACGTTGGCCCAACACTTGTACGACGTTGGCTTGTTGGGTTGGGCCAACGAGGGCCCAGCGGCAAGAATGACGTAGGCAAAACGTCACGTTTTAACGTTGGCCCGACATTGACTTATATAGTCGTATTAACGTTGGGGTTTAGTCGGCTCAATGTTGGCTTGACGTCAGAAATAGCAAAATAAATGGTTGGGCAAACGTTGGCTCAACGTTGGCAATTGACGTTGGCGTATGGGGGTTGGGCCAACGAGGGCCCAGCGGCAAGAATGACGTGGGCTAGACGTCACGTTTTGACGTTGGCCCAACATGACCGCCTACATTGGGCCAACGATGGGCCAACGTAGCATTGTTATCTGGGACACTCCATTCATCTTAGCCAGAACATATACAAGCCCTTTTACTCTGTATAGGGTTATAATTAACTTTACGCATCAAACCCTATACATTACTATATTAAAATTTCATGTATTATACACACACGAGTCAAGAGAGAAACAACAGTGGAAATACCATACCAGAAATTCACTTTCGTTTCCACAAATTTATCAAATCGCTTGATATTGGGCAGGACTTTCCTGGGACAGAAGAGAAGAACAACAAATACAAAATAGGAGAAAAGGAAGAAATATGGATGAAGGAGATGAGATTGGAAGAGGAAAGATGATAAAGAGGAGAAAGAAGAACAAGAAAGACAGAGAAAAGAAAGAAGAGACAAAGAAGAAAAAGGCTAACAATTGTTCAGTGACGTAATCCATCGTAGAAAACATGGCAGTCTCCCGGGATTACAAATATTAGTTGCTGCAGATGTTCATATTTACTGTCATTGATTGGCCGTTGGTCTTGATACAGGGATGGTGGGGGCAACTCCACCTCTCTAGCAAGGCTTTGCCTTGCGCGCCGAGGACGTGGAAGGTCTTGCCAATCATCGCTGAACTTTAGCTTGTATTGGATACTACCATCTTCGTACTTAAGATCGAGCTCGAACGTTTGTCACCGTGGGGTCGCCAACCCTGCTTCCTGGTCGAATTGAAGGAATGGTGATTGTCTTTGAGTAATCTCGGAAGAAGCGATAATCCAAGTACTTCACGACGTAGGGTGATGGCTTTGATCGAGCAGTCCTCATGACTGCTGCGTACTCGGCGGGACAGTAGATGGAAGGATTTCTTAGTTTCCTCTCGATGGTAGCATGGATGCTGTCCACTTCCATTTGTGTATGACCTTTGACAATAATTTTTTGAATCACAGTTTTCCCTGTGTTCTTTGCAAATCACTGAGAGCATTTGATAATACAGCATTACGGTTTTGATAGGTACAACCGTCACTGTATAGCACAAATGTGTCATACTGCAGGTGTTCATTCAAGTAATCAACTATACATGAGGCAAATTCATTAGCGGTCACTCCTCCCTCTCCATGCCAAACGTAACAAGTGACGTCACGGGTCACCACGTCATACAAAGTGAAATTGTGCACGCACAGCTTGGTCTTATACTAGGCTATTTTTACAAGTGTGGACGAGTTGATATAAAATTTCTTTTTAAAAGATTATCTATCCAGTGAACCTAGTCTGTATGTTTCTTTATAATGGAAAGTACCCGTTCCGTTTTTTCTGGGCCACCCTGTATAAACAAATAATATGCGTATGACGTAATACTCCCCGTTGACAAGCTTAACAATAGTAACTAGGTCCGTCAAGCTCCGGCAAACTGAGCTTGCCGGACCTAGTTACTATTGTTAAGCTTGCCAGTCTATATCGTCATACGCATATTATTTGCATACATCACAGAAGCGGTCTATTGGATGTAGTCAACCCGTCCTGTTCACTACCTGTTCGCTGCCTTTCAACCATTTTCGCTTTTAGTCAACACTCATTCCAAACACTCACACACACACACACACGCACACACACACACACACACACACACACACACACACAAACACACACACACACACACACACACACACATACACTTTCACACATACACATGCGCACCGAACACTCAAATTCCAACACAGACACACACACATAAACACATTCAATCACACAAACACACACACACTTACACACACGTATACACACACGCATAAACATCCACTCCCGCACGCATGCACGCACTCGCACTCAAATAAACACAAATGCACACAAACACCCCACACATGCGCACATACAAACACAAACCCTTACACACGCGTATACACACAAACACAATTTAATAAAACTCCCACACAGACGCATATAGATACACAACACACACCCACACAAACACAAACACATGAACGCACACTCACAAATGCACACAAACACCCACATACGCACATCCACACAAACACAAACACACGTACGCACGCTCATCCACGCGAGCACTCAAACAAACACAAACACACACACACTCAAACAAAAACCCACACCCGTACACATACGCATATACACACACTGAGATACGAGGTATTATCAGCACAGATTCTCCAGTTCACAAGTAGCAAAAACCACGTAACTTATGTTACGAGGTTTTGTCAGTGCAGCTTCAAAGGGGGTTAAAATTACGAGGTTTAGTTTCAGGGTGTTTGTGAAAAAACCGAGACAGGAGGCGTTCCATGGGTTTATCAGGTGGTGCCGTAGGCCATTAGGTACAAAATTATGCAAAAAACTCAAAATCTCAAAAAATTGAGATACGAGGTTTTGCAACCCACCGACGATATATTACTTCAGATTATTTCATCTGCTAACCGTGTGCTATAGATGAGGGTTTGATAAACTCCGTTTGAGAAATTCCATTATCCAACGCCTTGCAATAAATTATGAGAAACTGAAAAATATATTTACAGTCCTTTTCAAACACAGCTGTTTAGGAGTTTAATTATTTATGTATGTTTTTTTTTTTTTTTTTTTTTATTAAAACAAATACCACCATGTTTATATTTTCGGAAAGAGGAATAAATTGCGATTATATACATTAGATTTTCATTTGGGCTCAAAAATAAAACTATGTGTCAAAATTCGAGTTGTTTTCAACGTTTGTATCTCTGTAAAAAACACATTTTTAACATGGAAATTGAATTATTTACAGGATTCGTATAATAAATATTCTTCAATATTCAGTAACTCCTGATCCTGATATTTGCTATGATATTGCAAAAAACAGAGTGCAAAAAATTGATAAAATAAAGGAGATATCGTCGTTTGAAAATGTGCCTTCTCGGAGAGTTCTACGGTAGGGGTCAAACCGAAGCGGGTACGCTGTATTAATAAAATAGACGTGTTTTTGCACGCCTGCATTTGGGCTGCATTAGGTATGGCCGTTTGATTGGAATTCGGTGACTTGAACATGTTGAATGGAGACCAAAGCGCGCGTATTCAATTCGAGTTATAAATAGACTTATAGCCACTAAATCTGACCTATAGTCACTAAATCTGACCTATAGCCACTAAATCTGACCTATAGCCACTAAATCTGACCTATAGCCACTAAATCTAACCTATAGCCACTAGCATTAGGGTTAGGGTTAGGGTTAGTGTTAGGGTATATATATATATACCTAAACACCACTACCAACCAAGCAAATCGAAATAGCTCTTGGATATAGAGTCAGACTGATACGCTAGAGATCCCTGGTTCGAATCCCTCCTTGGAACAATGTTTTTTTTTTTTTATTTGCTATTCTTTCGGCTCTCAACTAAATGTTCGAATTTATACAAGTCAGACATTTCGGGTATGTGTGGTCTCTGATCAAGTCGCTTATTCACAAGGAGTTGCTGAATGGTTTGGGAATCGCAAATTCGCCGACGGGAGATGTAGAAAAAGATTTTTTTTTCCAGCTGGAGGGGTTGTCGGTAAAAAAAAAATTGACGGGAGGGGGTGTAGGTGAAGATTTCTTGTTCGAGAGGCGGTACTGGTGAAGATTCTTTCGAAAGGGGGCGGGGGCGATGTCGGTGAAGAATATGTGAGGGATTTGAACCCCCAGAACAGCCCTTTTTCATCAAAGGGTGATTTGAACCACCCCCCCCCCCCCCCCCTGTCCCCTGTGTACGCATATATATGCCTGTGAATATGAGATCGCATCACCACCGGTCTTTATTGTAGTAACAACAACACAAACAACAAACACAGCCAAGCTACCACTACCACCATTACCACTACCACTACCACCACCACCACTCAGGGGTGTCGATCCTGGGGGAGGGGGGGGGGGGGGGGCGCAGGGGGGCGGTCGCCCCTCCAATGAAAATATTGGGGGGGCGAATATATCATTTCGCCCTCCCCCCCCCCCCCCCCCCCAATAATTCCGAAAATGAGGAAGAAAAAAATCGAGTGATATAATGCTAAAGAGGGGAAAGACACATTAATCATTAATTAATCTTCAAAATAGCCGTTTTTAGTTTGAAAAGGACTGTAAATCTCTTTTGTGCCGCGCGCTTCGCGCGCATATACAGTTTCTCAGTATTGCAAGTCTCAATTGGGTTGCGGGAACTCTCCTTTTGAAATGTGGTGGGCAGGGTTATTTCTCAAACGCACACGTCAAACGAAGTTTATCAAACCCTCATCTATAGCACACCGTCACAGAAATCAAATAATCTCGGTACATATGCGCTGAACGCAAATCAAATTGGAATATCATGTCCTCCCACTTTTGAAAAAGGAGCAGATTGTCTCCCTCCCTTTGTAGCTATGTATGTTTGGTTCCATACCTATACAAAATACTTCATATTACGTCTCAGGTGTGCACCAAATTGCACAATTTCACGCCCAAAAATACTTGAAGCTCCCTTCTGTGGGAGGGGGACACCCTCTCCCACACCCTCCCCCGCTCGGTCGCTTCGCTTCCTAGCAATGTCTCCCCTACACTTTTGAGAAATTGTTGACGCCCCTGCTTGGGAGCCCAATGCCATAGACTATAATATATCGATTGCTCTATAGTAAACATGATCACGTGGATCCATCTCATGCAAGGCTCAGTCTTTTCCTCGCTATGCCCTTTAGAAATATGTTATGAGTATAGGTTCACTATTTTATACAATTTTAACACCCATGCTAGAAGCAAATGTCTGAAATCTAAAAGCTTCCGGGGGCTCCGCCCCTGGACCAACATTATTATCCCCAAATGTGGGCTCCCTCCAAAGTCAGGTCTTCGAGCCATCTTTCAATGAGCGCATAATAAAACTTTCGGGCATGCCAATGTGGGGCTTTTAGCTCTCTCAGTGGTCACTCTGGAAATTTTTTCAAATTTCGCCCCCCAATATCAAAAACGGATCGACACCCCTGCCACCACTACCACCACTACAACCAGTATTACCACCACTACCATTACCACTTTCACTGCAGGCCTACTCACTGTTTTTATTCATTCTGGTCCAGTATTCTACTCACTCTGCCTACGTCTCCCCCCGCCCACCCCCCCCCCCCCCACCCCCCTCTCTCTCTCTCATTGCCTGCAGAGGCCCAATCATGTGTTAAACGACCTGCGTAATGCATCTGGGGTGGTATTCTGTGAGTTCATCCTAGAGTTGATCTTAGGAGTCGCTCTTAAGATCAACTCTAGGAGCTCCCTAAGATGTGCCTAAGTAGTATTCTGTAAGTTGTTCTTAGGACGATCTTAGCATGAATAATGAATAATGAATAAGCTCATAAATATTCATGTGCCACGCCCCTTAATAACCATTCGACCAATCATCGATTTTGTTTTCATTGATGAACAAGTAATCATTTAACAGAATTGTCAAGTAGATACCACGTGGCCACATTACTAATTATTGATTGAATGATTGATTGATTGATTGATTGATTGATTGATTGATTGATTGATTGATTGATTGATTGATTGATTGATTGATTGATTGATTGCAAAGTATATTACAGTACTACAACATATTTTAACAGTATGACAGTATAACAGCAATCCTTTTACTCATCTAAACAAACTTCAGTTAATAAAGAAATGTGTAATTAAACAAACCCTTATAGAAAATAGATAACTTAAGATTGGATTGAGATGTAATATTAAGTGTTTGAAGAAAATATTTGTTCATTGTTTTATACGGACACATACACAATTTATAGCTTAAACTCTCAAGGAGCAATAATAAAAACGTGCATTTATGACATCAATATATATGTTACTTTCAGTCAATTATGATGTTACTGAGCAAAATAGATGGTATGATGGGGGCATCGAACTTCGCGCAGTTAACTTCTTACACAATATTTCGACAAGAAATATACTGATTGTATAATGATTCTTATACCAGTTTATTCAGAATATTCTGTAGTATAATAAACATGTTTTGGTTTTAAGATCACTCAATTTAAAATACTTATTTCGGCCCGTTTTTGAAACCCTTCCATTTTTATTGACAAAACAAAAGGGGATCAAAGTACGCGCAGCAGTTTTCCCATTCATTTGTACGCGCATTTGAAGGGCCATCGTAGCTGTTTTTGTCATTTCCATGTGCGCACAGAAAATGGGGGGATAACACTTCGCGCGTTTGTATTCATACCATAGAAGTATGAATAAACAAACCAACCCGTTTATAACTAGAAGTCACGTGTCCCATAGACTTTTTACATGGGCAACATGGCGGAGTGAACCGATTTTTGAAGCTCCCGTGAACTACTTCTCTACGTCATCGCGTAGTGACCTAGAAATACTTGACCAATCATCATGCTATGCAGTGCGTAGACTATCGCGCCTATTTTCCTGCGCACTGTCCTAGATTTGTATCACGCTTATGAACAATGGGATCCATGGTGACGTATGCATATGAACTTGTTTTCTTGACCTCGATCCGGTGACGACGCGTATGAACGGCTCTGTGATTGGTTTACTGTAGTTTCCAAGTAGCCCATAATGCAACCAGTTGTAGGCTCTTCCGGTGAGCAAAAATCGCGGCACTCTGGCAGCAGTGACACCCCCTGATTCATACGTATGGTGTGACAAAGACGCTTAATGGAAAGACCGACCACTGTACAATTATCGTGTACAAAGTGAATGGGCAGAGCGCGATGTACAAAATTAGCACTCACTTTAATACGCAGGCTTTTAATTATGACGTCACAATAACCATGTTTACTTCGCCTGACTAAAAATAACTTCAAGAAGACGTGATAAAGTTTGACGACCCCAAATTTGCATATCGCGCGTGAAATTTGTTTTGCGCACTTTGGTACGCGTACAATTATAAAGAATTAAATAAAGACAGTGCGCGGACTGTGCGCGCATTAACAGTATAATACGCGAGTAGCCATTGCCACTTTTCTCTACACGGTACAAATCTTTAAAATTTAAAAAATATGTTTCTCACAGCTTTGATTTCTATCGTAAAATCGCTATCGACTAACATTTTTAAATATTTTTCTTATCATGAGGATAATATTAATTCTACATAAAAACATAGCCCTAAAGGTTACTAAGGTCGACATGCTAGCCTGAATTTGCCGAGTATTTGTAAGTACGGTTTGATCCTTATTTTCTTTAAAATTCTTACGAAAGAAGGGGACATCTGTCCCCAAAATGCGATCGACTATAATTAAAAAAAAAAAAATTTTATTAATAAAAATGACCGAAATACAGTGATATAATAGATTCCCTATGGTTACTAAGGTCTGGCTTAAGCTCGATTTGAATCTTCATTCTGTTTGAAGGGACATCGCTGCGCGACCGCCAGTGATCTGTCTTGTAATTCTTCAGTCTTTGGTGTGGAGCTGGCAAGTCAACTGCGCGAAAGTTTGATGCCGCGCGAAGTTTGATGACCCCCCCCCCCCCCCCCCCCTATGACCTTATGCTGTTTCTTAACGAATTTGTATCGAATAAAGTTTCTTCTGTCATAGAATTGAATGCTCTTTTAAAATTGAAACTTAACTCACAAACATTTTTTTTTATACGAAAACTAATAACCCTTTTATATATACATTAATTTGATTCTCCATTATGTTTCATTTGGACACACCCTCTAGCCCACTAAAGCCCGAGTGTATCGACTCCTGCAAAGCCATCACGCCACAATATCAGGCAATTCATACTTACGTCTAGCACTGGCTCAGCACTGGATAAATCCACTGCTAGACGCAAATATGAATGGAATGTCTAGCATCAGTCTGTGCTCAGCCTGGCATAACTTTGATCCACTGTTGATGCTAGACACCTCGTCTAGCACAAGGTTGCGCATGCGCATTGCGGTATTGCGCGTTCAGAATTTGCAAGTCATCGTTACGTCACAATAGAAGTGTACTAGTGCGCATGCCCAGTCATGTCCTAGACAGCTTTTCGATCCACTGTTGTATTCATACTTGCGCGTCAGTTATCCACTGTTGATGCCGAGTATGAATGGTCGGCTTTTTCGTCTAGCACTGGCTCGGCAGTGGATTTATCCAGTGCCGAGCAAGTGCTAGACGTAAGTATGAATTGCCTGTATGTTGAGAAAAAAAACTCTGGCAAAGGTTGCGTTAATATCGAATACTCAATAAGCTGCAAATCATTTTCTGGAACTTTCGACTGGCAAATTTATACCCAGGGCATTGTGCAAACAATATAATATAGAAAGAAAAAATAACATTAAGATTGATAAGATCTATTTATTGAAGGTTCCTTTGAACATGTCACTTTGGTAACACTTATGTTTGTCAAAGAGCAGAAGAGTATCAAACTTTCGACAGGCGTTCCGCAATCTTTACAGAGGTAATTATGTAAACTAAACAGTGGAACGTGATAAGTAAAATGAGGACAAACACTTCAGATTTCTCTATAAATATATGCAAACAAAACTAGAGTGATTAAGAACCGAGAGCAGTCAGTAGGCTGATGAAGGAGCACGGATGCGCTCCGAAAGCTACCAACGGTAAGCTAAATTTAGTTGTGTGACTTTGTTAAACAGATATTTGTTAAAAAAGAGTGATTAAGGTTATCAATTATTGAAGATATATCTACACTTGATCTGACTGAGTAAATACATTAATAATCTACAAACTCCACATCGAGGTTCTGTATATATGCTGTACGCATAACTCAACACTTGTAAGGATAATTGAAATAACGACTGCGTTTACTGCAATTTAAATATGCGGATGATCAGGTATGGCAATTACGTAAATAATTATCAATATTCATAAATGGGAATTTGGGTTAATACAAATTGTAATTTGCCCACTACTTACTGAACAATAAAATTAACTGCTCTTGGAAAAAATAAGGTTCTAAGATACAGTTGACTTTCAAAGCGGCCTCTTGCGTTCACGGCAGCTAATTTGAATGTAAACAACGTCGTACATTACAAATATCCTAATTTGTATAATTTATGCTTTTGAAGATGTAGCAAAAGTTTGAACGATTAAAAGTAATTCCAAATGCAATATTAACTTTGTAAACATTATGTACAAACTGAGAAAGGGCTGATAAAATGTAATCTGACATGTCCATTTGGTGGTGCGTGATCATTCAATTGTAAATGAATGTTGTATGACTGAGTAATGAGCTAGTGATATTCACTAACTCATTGCACTGGCCTCGAACACAGTACACATTCTCCCTCAACAGATTGTAAAAGCTCAACACATCATATACATGTATCTGTAAGGAAAGATAAATTTGGAAATCGGAAACATAATTATGTAATGCATGAATATATTGCGAATGCAACGAGGAATGAACCTCTGCTAGACGTCTAAGAAAAATGAAAATGGCTTATAACATCGTTACTTAATACGTCTAAGGGCAAACTGCGCTAACACAGTAGTGAGAGTTCACCAGCTTTCCCCCATTTATGCTCACATGCAGCTATAACATATAAATTGAAAATCATAATAATATCATAATAGGAAATATTTATTATATATTATATAATAATGTTTTGCTTATCTCATATTAGCTGACCAGTGATTGTAAGAATATGTCAACGTATGGATTTAATTATGGAGAGTTTGTTTAAGACGCTTACCACCAACATTACACTAAACAGTTTACAAATAGCTCATGTCTATCCTATAATATATAACCATTAACAACATTACATTTAAGCACAATCACAAATTGAATGCAAATGATGAAGACGTGCTCGGGGTATTTTGCAAATATGGAAAGTTAATTGTTTGGACTTTAACAAACAAACAACAAACACTAATTTAAATAGTTTTCAATCACAACAAACACTAATTCGAATAGTTTTCAATCACAACATACACTTTGGTTACAAAATCATCAATAATGATATTCTTCATGATCTTGATGTAATATGAATACGTATGATGTATCTAAATATGAACTGATCACAATACAAGGCAAATCGACGACTACAATATTTAGTCCGACTGCGAATTCTTGAAACCTTTGTGAAACACCCACACTACTCCGCCACAGCGCACACTTTTTCTTTAGTGTAATTGCTGATAAAAACTATTCGTTATTTGAATAAGCAGAACAAGAGGAATAATTGGTGAAAATTTGATCAAAATCGGACAAGAAACACGGGAGTTATACCTATTTGAACATCAGGTAGTAATGAGCTATCGTTTCAAAATTGCCGCCATATGCAGCATCATTCACGAGCAACTCGCCATGGCTTTAGTGCATGAACATACACTTATTTCTCATTTTCGTTGCTAAAAATTAAATTTTCTCTGCTTGTTTTCACGAATTCATAGAAGAATATCGATGGGCCAACCTCATTGGAATGTTTAAGCTCATAAATTTGCGTTGTTATGAAGAAAATTTAATTTTTTTTAAATGTCCATGTAGAAGTCAAAATGGTTGCAGCTCGCAAGTGATGTCACGATCCATAGCAATTCCGAACGATACTAAAAATCGGAGCAAAGTTCATCAGGTCATAACTTTTTTATTGCTCTACCGTTTTGGCTCAGATTTTCGATCATGGTTCTTCATATTCACCTCATTTTATAGCAAACATCACATTTCTGGAGTGTAATTCCCCTTTAAACATCTGTTATCAGACATAAACCAATTCACTTCATGGTTGCTTCAAAGCAGATGAAAATGTTATTGACTATGATTTATCACATCAGTGATTATGAGCGTATGAGCTAATTTTTTGGTTGAGGCCAGTTGGAAACGCCCCCATCTTAACCAAATGAAATGGAAGCTCTTATTACCAATAATATGAAAATTTAGCCAAGAAACGGCCTACTAATTGATATATTTGCGAAATTATATATCTTTGCCGGCGGCGCAGATATCGCCAATGTGGAATCGCCAATACGCTACGCGTATTAGGAAATATTGATTTATTCCGATATTTCTGTAATTAGGTTCGGATTTTACCACAAAAGCCCTATTTTAATACATAATCAACTATAGTGATCAATATAGATGTATTTGGCTACTCCTGAAACTGGACTCGGGCTTAAAAGGTTGTCACAATTTTAACGCCGGAAAATGATTTAATTAAGATGACCTTTTTTTAAAATACGATATGATTTTGCCTAAATATGACATGCTTTTGCAGAAATGTTGGGTGCCGTTTGTCCGAATATGAGTGTTTTCAAAATTCAAGGGGGGGGGGGGGGAGGTTGCAGCCCCCTCAACGCCTCCTACGCCCATGACCGTGATTAGGGGATTACTGCCTGACCATATGGATTAATGTTCTTGTCCATAAATACTAGGACGGACAGCAAATATAATGTTATTATTGATGAATCCGGAGTGATCGACAGTTCAAAACTTGCAAATTGATCATGAAATTGGGAACTGGAACGTAATGTTACTGTTGACCGGCTACTCAAATACTCAAACCGCCTTCTACAAACCCAGGAATGAGAATTTACTAAAAGGAACCGGGTGGGTTATGGGTTGTGGGTTGTGGGTTATGGGTTGTGTGTTATTGGTTGGTTGTGTACAGAGTCTGAGGAGATTTCAGCATCTCTTAATGAACGGATTAACGTTACTGCTGATTGTCCACTGAAATGTAATCTCGATCTCGCTGACGTCTTGCATACACGGAGTAAAGCCAGGGTATGAGCAGCACTATGACTGCAGCTATGTCTACGAGGCCGCACACGGTGAAGGAAGTGTCGTATGACCCGGTCAGGTCGAAGATAAGACCTGCAGCAAGTGGAGATAATTTCAATTAATTATGTGACTATTTTTTAAACAATAGTTAATACGGCTACTCCGTATGCGACGTTTAATACTAATATTAATACATGTACTACTAATACTTCTACAACTTCTACTACTACTACTACTACTACTACTACTACTACTACTACTACTACTACTACTACTACTACTACTACTACTACTACCACTACCACTACCACTACCACTACCACTACCACTACCACTACCACTACTACTACTACTACTACTACTACTACCACTACCACTACCACTACTGCTACTGCTACTACTACTACTACTACTACTACTACTACTACTACTACTACTACTACCACTATCACTACCACTACCACTACCACTACTACTACCACTACTACTACTACTACTACTACTACTACTACTACTACTACTACTACTACTACTACTACTACTACTACTACTACCACTACTACTACTACTACTACTACTACTGCTACTACTACTACTACTACTACTACTACTACTACTGCTACTACTATTACTACTACTACTGCTACTACTACTACTCATACTACTACTATTACTACTACTACTACTACTACTTCTACAATTGTTACTACTACTACTACTACAACTACTACTGCTACTACTAAATTGGATGCTCATATTAATTTTATTTTGGCCGGAATTTCCAATCGCGTGCTCTAAAAGTAAAATTCATATTGAAAAGTTTCCGTTCAAAACGCGCATAAATAAAACACAAGAAGACGACGAAATTCGCATTTATGCTATATGCATTACAACGTGCAAACAAATGGCTTTTAATTCACGTTGGAGATGGAATATGTACTGGACAATGCCAGTGCGCTACACGTACAGCGCCACGACGTATATCCTTCTCGCGTGCACGTGTCAGCGTGTTATGTGCACGAGCGCATGCAAAGAATCAAACATGGCTAAAAGTGGAAAAATCAAATTGTCAAGATATACAAAAAAGGCCCTATTGTACCCTCTAATAATAAAAATGTTAATTACATTAGGAGAAAGGTAATTTTATCCTCTTAATTTTGGTATGCGAGACGGTATAAAAACGTAACAGGGTATTGGATCGGCTGAATGAGCGGGAGTTGGTACAATTTCGCCAAGTTTCTTCTATTCGCCATAGACAAGTGGTCGTTATGAAATAATATTTTACCAAAAAATTAACAACAAAAGGCCATATTTTCCGAGTAACAAAACGATACATAATTGGTACCATTGAAAAGGAAATTTATCACTGATCAATATTCCAGCCAAGACGGTATAAATTGTTCGAACGAATTTAAGCTATGGGAGTTTTATTTCACAAAGCGCACACAAACGGGGCAAAATTGTGCTCGTTTACCGTGTTAAAGCGCGCCGTGCGGTTTGTGCGGCGTAAATGCACACGAATTTTCCATATGTGAATGACTAATTTAGTAATTGATGATCCCAATCATCCGCCAATTTCGTGGTAAATTGAATGATCGAATCGTCAGTTTGGCTGCTGTTTTTTTGTTTACCAATTTGACCGGGAGAACCTATACTATTTTTATTGATTTAAGTATGATAAAACTTATGATGACAAATTATTATAATTTACCACAAACTATTAATCATAACGTTACAATGTAAAGCCTCGATGAAAACGCATTCGCGTCATTCGACATGTATGTTTCTTATCAATAATAATAATAATAGTAAATAATAATAATAACCATTGCAACTGATAAAAGATTACACGTCGAATTTTTTGCCGATTTATTTCGTTTTATTTCCCCCCCCCCCCCCTCCCCCCCCCCCCCCCCGGATGAAGCCCGTACATGGCTATACTCTTTTATCATGATTATATATTCATTCTGATCTCATAATTCGCGCGATGTATATACGAATATGTACTTCCAGTCCTTGTTCTGGGATTTGTTTTATGAAACGGTCTTTGCTATATTTACGTTGTAAGGCGTAGTCCAGGTTGGACATGGCGAATGTATTGTATCCTTGTCCGCTCTTGCCTGCTAGATGGCGGCAAACCTATAATATAACCGTTACAAGACTGATCAACTGTACGTGATTGAGCAGTACCCAACTAAAAAACAGTGGAGTGGGCTGGGCTAGATTCCCTTGATAGAGAGAGTTGCGACATCTATTGTTCACAAATTGTAACAAAATGGCGGAAGGAATTTTAACCACTGAATGCTCAAAGAGGTTCAGTCATAGTTTAGCGCATTGTTGAACTCAACATTCCTGCATGCAGTAACTTAAACCAGCTGTCGCCATTTGTTTTCCATTTGTGCACACCAGTTGTCGCTACTCTCTTTATGCAGATTCTCTAGGCTGGGCAGCCCAGTCACGTTAAGTGGATCAGTCCCATACAAGTGGATATCAGGGGTTTGTCGCCATGTAGCGGGGAAGAGTGGACAGGGATAACATAAAGTCACCACCGTCCAAACTGGACTATGAAAGGCGTCGAGCTAGGCTGCAAAGTCTCGGCGATCAGATACAAAAAGCGCTGCGTTCGAATTTCCGAAGCCTATCGACGCTAGACTCTTTTCGCAAACGACTTCGCAAGGGCCGGGTACGGAGGAATCAGTCACCTGTGAACGTATCCGTACTCTGGCTACGTCGCGAACTATTTGCAGTTTCGCAGTGAAGAGTACGGGGAACGTGCATCGATACGATGGGAACGCGTCCTTGCTCAAGAGAACATGCGCGCTGATTGGCTGACCATCCACTGACCTCTGGGTGACCCATTGAAGTATGGACTGTCCCCTTCGCTCAATACCGTTGTAGGTTTAGACGCTACGCAAATTTTCGCTCTGAGTACGACCCCCCGCTAAAATTAGCGTTCTAAACCAACATGCGTCGCCAAGCGAAAAGACGCTACTATGTGCGAAACGCGGAGATAATAACCCTTGCTACACGCGAGACAACGTACATAGCCTTATTTTCAGACCCTGTCACGAAACAATCCCTTGACTAATACATCATACCCCCTCCGTTGCGTCTGGTGCTACAAACGACGGGTTACGTGGTTCAGATGATATTCATAGTGATAAAGTAGTCAAGAATATTGCCAACTATTACTACTACTACTGCTTGTACTTTTAGTTCTACAACTATTGTTACTGCTACTACTTCTACGTATAGTAATAACAATGATACTAATATAACAACAGTAATACTATTTACAGTTATACTTTTACGAATAATAATAATAATAATAGTAATAATAATAATAATAATAATAATAATAATAATAATAATAATAATAATAATAATAATATCAGTAATGATATCATGAACAAGTATGACAAACTGTTAATCATACATTCATAATGCCAATTGTTAAACCTCAATGAATGAGCATTCGCGTCAATCGAAAAACATATTATTTCTTATTTATACAACGGTCGCCCTACTTCAAAACTTTTACATTGCCATATTTTAAAACAAAAACCTCCTTTGGGTCTGGCGCGGGGAACGTCGGGCTTACGTGGTTTAGGGGACGTACGTAATAATACAAACATAAAGAATCTTGACTAGATAACGAAGCGGGATGATGTTTGACTCTATAAACGATTAGAGTCCCTTTATAGAGAGGGTTGCGACATCTATTGTTCACAAAATGGATACAAAATGGCGAAAGGAATTTAAACCACTGAATGCTCAAAGAGGTTCAGTCATAGTTGAGCGCATTGTTGAACTCAGCATTCCTGTATGCAGTAACTTAAAACAGCTGTCGCTATTTTGTATCCATTTGTGCACACCAGTTGTCGCAACCCTCTCTATAAAGGGACGCTAGAAACGATTTGTGAAGCGCGCCACCTATTGTTTGGCTTTGCGCAAACAATGTCGATGTGGATATTATGGGAAATGCAAACTAAAGGGTAGGCAAATTGAGTTTAAAAACCTAGTCTAGAGTATTACCCAATAGGAAGCCCCCGGCAGGATCTGCTATTCCAAAGATTAAGAAGACGAAAGACATAGCAGCCATGACCCGCTCTGCGGGTACGATGCTCTTTGGAAGCAAGTTCTCCATGACAATCCGGGCGCCGCAACAGAACCCATTCACCACAGAGAGCAGTGTGAGCACCGCGAAGGTATACGCCACATTGTTGGCGAAGAACGCCACTGCTTCTGTGGTTGTCACGAGGCACCACAGTATCTCATCCGGGATGAGTTGTTTAGAGGAGAAGATGCCGCATAGAAGTCGACCAAGGATGTTCGCAAGGCCGCCACTCGCTGCCAGTAGCACGGCCTGTGAGGGAGAGTACCCTTTCGCAATGCCATTTGGTATGAGAAACACGATCCAGCCGTTGTAAGTGATTGCGAACAGTAGGAATGTCAGCAGGACCGAGTTCATGCGAGGATAATCCAAGAGAAGTTTAAAATCAAAAGCTTGCGACACTGACTTCAGGAGCTCACGTACTTTCTCTTTTAACAAGCTGCAGTTGCACACTAATAAGGGTGATCTCTCACAGCTCTCTTCTTCCAGTGGTGGGTCGGAAGGAGATTCACGTTCTGCTTCTTGGATATTTACATGGAAACATGACTTGATGTCATCATCTCTTGGTCCCTTGGAGTATGGAGCAGATATGCCTTTCGGCGGCTTCATCAGCGCACCGCACACGAGAGATTCCGATTCACATTCCCCGATGTGATCTTCACTTAACATGTAAGTATTTAGAGAAGCTTCGCCCTTGGGCGGCTTCAACAGCACACCGTGAAGGACTATGTCAGGTCCATTAGTTTCGATGTGATCGGCTTTGGTTACGTGGGAGTCACTTTTAACTGGACTCAACAGCACTCCGCGGAATACAGATCTTGTCCCATCATTTTCGATGCAAATACTTTCCGTTACATTTGAGGCGCCTTCGGATGGCCTTAACATGAAACCGCTGTGCAAAGATACTGCTTCATCTTCTTCGATGTGATCTGCTTCCATTTTGTGACTATGGTCTTTAATTGGCTTCAACGGCGCATTAGGCAGTAAAGATTCTGTTTCATCATCATCGATGTGATCTCCCTCCGCTACATTAGAGTCGACTTCAATCGGCTTCATCAGCGCACCGCAGACAACAGAGTGAAGACTCAGTGCTCCCACGAGTGCGACCGCCCCGCGCCAGCCGTAGACCTTGACCAACCACTCCGTAAGTATCGGGAGGGTCATCATCCCGATACCGCCTCCGGTCATTATGATACTTGACGCGACAGCGTAGTGGTTTGGGAAATAATCCACCGGGCAGCTCTGAGCCGGGAAGACCACGAGGATGTATCCTAGACCTAAATAAAAGAGCAAGAATATGATATGTGAACCTTGCACATTTTACAATCTGCTACTAGTCGGGGGTGTTAGGGATACTTTGGTGCAGATTCTTCTATAAGCATCAAATTTGGCCCAGAGGTAGTCCGTATCATACTATTACGATTTCTGCCGGGCGCCAAGAAGGGCGCCCTCTTTGGCCGCCATTTTGGGCAAATCCAAAATGACCGCCATATGAGTTCAATATTACTCGTAGCTTCAAAATAATAAAAGTTTATATAAATATGGGGTTTTCAGGGTCATGGAACCTGATTACGATGATCTTTCATCGATTTGGGGTCTCCTTGGGGCTGTCATATTGGTAAAATCCAAAATGGCCTCCATATTTGTTAAAATTCAAGTTTATTTTCAACGGATAAGGGCTACCATTAAACAGTTTATATGAATATGGGGTTTTCAGGGTCAAGGGATCTGATTATGATAGTCTTTCATCGATTCGATGTCTCCTTGTCATATTTGTAAAATCCAAAATGGCCGCCATTTATGTTAAAGGTCAAGTGTCAAATGGTACTGGGCTAGCATATAAATGTGTGATTTTTAGGTTCAGGGAATCTGATTATGATATTCTTTCATCAGTTTGAGGTCTACTTTGGGCTGTCATACTGCTGAAATCCAATATAGCTGCTATTCGGGCAAACGCTATGACCTGTTTCATACAACTTTTCCAGATGTTGTAAGTGTCCAATTATTGTAGCTTCTATGGCAGGAACCAATCAGCATCAAACATTTTAGCTGTTGCAGTGTTAGTTACAATAATTTGACAAATACAACGAGTTGTGCAGGTCTCTTAAAGGGGACCACCAGGCAAAGGACAACACATTATTAAATGTTTTAGTATCGTGTTGTGATATCAAATAGATACCCAACATTTTACAAAGGGTTGTGTGATTCATGAACAAAGCAATTAATTTCCACCACTTACGGAACCACTGCTATTTCCTGGTTCAACACGGGCCTAGCATTTGCGAGTGCGCCAATGCTTTAACGCGTACGTCAATATAATCCCGGGTGATTCGTTCGCTCTACACAGAGCGCTCTGGCTCTGCACGCATGTAGTCTACGCAATTCAGACCGCATGAACGCATGGTTGAGAATGGTGATGCGTTTTCCAATTATATATTTTGTTCTGAAAACATATTTTTATGAACTTGTTGAAGGAATGGAATACTAAAGGTGTTACCTTTCTATAATAAGAATATTAGTTTCGGGTGGTGGTACAACACCCCTTGCTTGTAAATGAGAACAACTACATGTAGGCGTTCAACATGCTGCATATTATGTACATACTTGAGAGTGGAACGGTCATGATCTCACATGGGGGACATATAACTCTGGTTTGCAGGTCCATGCTGCATAGATAGTCTTCTTGCCACATCCAAGAAATTGTGATGCTGCACCAAACCCGCGGTTAGGCTGTGGAAGTGGGGCAGTTTAGAGAAAATTTAGAGAAGATGACATAGGTAATGGACTACACTGTCACAACAATGTTTCCGCTACCCAGGCCCACCAAGAGCTCTGATAGACCGAGGGTCTCGAAAATAGGACTGCCAAATAAAAACATCGCTATACATGGTTCGTATAATGATATAGGCTAGCTTCATGGCATGAGCCAACTGAAGGAGAACTTACTATCCACTTCCGAATAGTTGCATGGCTGAAAGTATTCGAAGTCACGATTCATGTATGGTAGCACGATTTCAAAGTGGGTACATGTACTTAGAAGAAGCTTTCCGCCAATGTGAATCATCACGATCTGTACACCAATAAATAAGAACAATTATTTGGTGTTATTCTCATTTTGTAGAAAATCACTGTTCCACTCAAGCTTCGGATTACCTTGGACCATTTCCATTGATGTGTAAGAGCTTTCATTGTATTTTCTCTGGGTAATTATCCAATACATGATCATTGCGTAATAGATAATTGTGTATGTGTGTCTCCAGATAGGGCACACCTATTTGGAGCTGTGCATACTCATGGATGTCTTTATTATCGTGGGATCTGGCATACTGATCACAATTGCCATATTCAACACCACAACCGTAGTACGTTTGGCAGCTTCTACACTCCAATTGGGTACGATTGTGCTTGAGAATGTCCAGCTTTGTACCAAATATCCTCGATCCTCGATCCGCCAGTCTTGGTGTTTTTTTATATTTTTAAACCGGAAGAACTTTGAATGTAAGCATCGTCATGATTATGATGTGACTTTACTGACAGGAACAGTTTTGTGTCTGATAAAGTCACTTTTCATTCTGTGTGCCACTGTCTCTCCTGTTCTTTTACTTGTCAGGTTGGTCGGGAAGGTTAACACAGCAATTACTAACCGTTTATTGTAGTACAAAGGTCTTGGCCAATGTCATAGATTTACAGAGAGGTGGCGACTTCCTATTCCGTATCGAGCGCTATAATGTCTGAACATCTTGCAAATAAAGGGCTGCCCAACTGTTCAACCAAATTTACGAAGAGGAAACATCTTTTGAGACTTGACTTGAAAAGAGTGGTTTGTACGAAGCTTCAAATACCTCAACTATTAACGCAAGGTTCCAGCAGTGTGCCTGGAAAATTAAGTGCACAACAAATTTCCCTTCGTGATTTCGGCATGCACTGCATGGTGTTTTCTGGCTAGTACAACCATAACCATGGACTGGCATCCAATATCAAGCTTTCTTTGTATGGTCATCAAGGGGCGTGAAACCATCCGCAAAACGGCGCAAAAATGGACCATGGATACGAAATTGGACATATACAGCGGAAAGTCTCCTTCCCGGATATCGCACGAAGCGAGTACTCAGAATCTCTAATTCAATATAATTGAACTGAAATGTACAATTTATTGTTAATTTATTGTTAATTTCAAACAAAATACGTTTTAAAGTATAATTTGATTTTATTATGAATTATGATATAATTGCTTTATTATTACCTGAGGGGTCCACAATCTACAAGCATTGCTTTTTAGTGGATCCCTCCATTTTCAAATATATTATTGACCATATATGATTCTAGTCTTCATTAAACAGCTATTTCAATTTATTTCACACATTTTAACCTTATATTGTTTTGTACAATGCTATGTATTTGAATTTTTGTTGGAAATGAAATAAACTAAACTGAAACTGAAACTTAAACTGAACAGACCTTGAACTGCGGTAGATCTCAAGATGTTGATTCAACATATCAAATGACTCAGGTGTACCAATCACATTATGGCATTACTCCGAATAGACAGCTTGCCTCGAGAATGTAGGGGAATACACAGGTAACTTGATATGCATGCTCATGTACTTGAATTTGATGCATATCGAGTGTAGAATGAGCGCGACCTGACATAAGTACCTCTGCCTGGGAAAAAACAATGACCAATTCTGAGTCACGAATAAGCTTTCTTATCATCATATGCATCTTAACATTGTCTTCAATATACAGCACGCTCATCTCAGTCGCCGACTTGTCTTTACCCACAGTTGAGGGAATTGCCCCTGGAGTAGTTTGATGATATCATAAAAAGCCTGATCTGCAAGATTTGGCCTGCGAAAGGAAAATGGTCCATCCTGAGTCGCGGTGAAGCTTTCCTATCATCATAATATTATGCATCTTTGCATTGTTTTCAATATACAGCAAGCTCATCTCAGACACCGACTTGTCTTCACCCACAGTTGAGGAAAATTGCCACTGGAGTAGTTTGATATCATAAAAGACTGATATGCAAGATTTGGATTGGGTTAAGAAACTCAATACCCTGTCTTGTCAGATCCATCTAATACTTTGGTCATGATGTAGTTGCAGCTTTGTTTGGGGAGAGATGTTAGACGACAGTTTTTCTTTCGTAAGCAACCCGGAAACGTGTGCCATCAATAGTTTATCTTTTCCTTCGTGCATCGCACATCGAGGAGGGGTCTGATCTCATTTTCGGCAAAGACATCAAATTTACTGAGTTTGACCGGGGGCTGGAATAGGATGATATAGGCCTTTGTGTATGGTAGCATTATATAGTGATGTCCCCAAAACTTAGTTAATTATAAAAGTACCCTCATTTGTATGCGCCTAGTTTGAGATGCACTTAAAAGCCATAATCCTTTCCTACGTAAAGACCAAGTGCATTCATGCTAATCCCATTCCTAAGAAAGACCAACTTTAATTATGTTTACATTCTGTCGTAAAACTAGCGCCTTGACCAAATGGTCCATTGTCCTGGCGGCCCCGATGTATGCCTTTGTTTCGGCAGCCCTCATTCATGTCTTTGTCTCTTCGACATTATATAACCTACACTGATATTACTTGTATCCTTCTGCATGAATACGAAATGTTTTGGGCTTTCTAGAAAACTTTGAGTTTGAGCATTATCGAGCTAACACTGATATATTTAGCACTCCTCATCTTTGTATAACATGTGAATGATTTTGTACCGTAGTTTGTAGTTAATACAAAATGATATTCTTCGCCGGAATTATTTGACTCCTTGCTCTTCATGTATGTACCTCTTCTACTGATAATAATGTTATCCGATCCTAACAATACATGGTGGAGAACCCGGTTTTGTAGACCTTTGCTGTACCATATGCTTTTCTTCGTTCATGGACGATCACCAGTAATTGAAGCTGATACCAAGGCAGGAACACATTTATACATGTAGCAGCCTACATTTCCAATGGACTGCTAAACGGATTCGACTTGAAATGGTTGAACAATTTAAAGTGGAATTGCAGATTGAACGAGGTAGCTGTTTTACAGTTGATACAACCATTGTGTAGACAGCAAAAGTTGTTGGGCTGGACACAACCCATGACCAATCATGGACATGATTAACAAAACAGTCGATGACAGCATAGACGCAGGCAGCATGGACCATGCCTATGACAGCCTGACAACCGAAGATGGAGGAGATGACGATGGTGATGAAGACGATGGCGGCGATGACGACGACGATGATGATGACGAAGACGACAACGACGACCATGACATTTATGTCAACGATGCTGCGTCGTCATTGACATTTTGGAGAAACAAGGACATGCGACGATGCAGACGACATTGAATGATGACGACTGTCGGTCATCATTCATATTGAACTGTAATTAACTTGGCCCTGTAGATATATCCCAAACCATGTAGAATCGGTAAGTGACACATTTTGTTGTTCCAATATGTGAGTGAGTGTAAGAGAGAACAGTTTTGTAGTATATAGTTGTGTTTACTTGGTAATACTTTTCATTATGTGTCATTTTTTTGTAGATATATTATTCACAATATGTTCGTAGTTTGGACTGTTTTATTTAAGTTGGTGTGTATAATTATGTATACTTTAGTTCTTAGTTGTTCTAGCTGCTATTCAAACATTTTACTTTATATTGATTCTTTAGTATATTTGTTATCATTTCAATGCCTGTTGACTGACCAAAATGACCCCCGACCGACCAGACACGTACGACTGTTTGGGTGACCCATATAAACGGACCACGAAGACTATTGATACTTATACCGTATATGTGTTTGTGTTAAGTCGGTTGATTGAATAATAAGAATCATTAACGAAGATAATGGAGATAGATATGATGAAAGAATTTGAATTTGGATAGTACATACATCACCACCCGATAAGCTTGTCTAAGACTAGATTAATTGCCCAGGGCTTTCGTAATCCTGATAAACTGCAGTGGAAAGGTGAGCAATATAATTTGTGATTTAAAGGGGACCACCAGGCAAAGGACAACACATTATTATATGTTTTGGTACCGTGTTGTAATATCAAATAGATACCCAACATTTTGCAAAGGGTCGTGTGATTCATAAACAAAGCAATTCATTTCCACCACTTACGGAACCACTGCTATTTCCTGGTTCCACACGGGCCAAGTATTTGCGGGTGCGTCAATGCTTTCACGCGTACGTCAGTAGAATCCCGGATGATTCGTTCGCTCTGCACAGAGCGCTTTGGAAAACATATTTTTATGAACTTGTTGAAGGAATGTAATACTCTAAAAGATGATACCGTTCTATAATAAGAATATTATTTTTGGGTGGTGGTACCCTTTAATGATAATGTCACAATTGCTAGTCTATGACTATTAATTAGCTTATCACTGTTTGTGGCTTTTGTAAACCTGCAACATATCTGCAGTTAAAAGATGGACAGTATATTTGTGTGATTGCGTTCTGTTTTGATTCCATTTTTTTTTCTTTCGTGTCGGTTTTACTTTAAAATTGAGTAAAAAATCAAATGAATTTAATATCTGATTTCGAACCTATGTTTATGAGTGCAGTTACCAGTCGCAGTATGACTTAATTAAACTGACAAACAGTCAGTTCACTTCATATTTCAAATGAAGATTCATTGTCTCTGCAGTATTGGTAACTGAACAAACCACATGTGCATACAGTTATTTTGTTTTTATTTCATGTTAAGGTTTTTAATAACGATATAATTTCATTATTTTGGAATTGGAAAACATAATGGATCAATAATTTAAACATTTTAATATATAAATGTGCAATCGGTTATAGATGCAGTAATCAAACGCAGTTTGACTAATTAAAAACTGACATAGATGAGTAAACTTCATAAATTACCGTACTGACCGGCGTAATCGCAGCAGCCGCGTAAACGCCGCATGCCGACTTTGAGCAACATAATTTCAACAAAATAAAAAACGGGTGCAAAAACGGCGAGAGAAACAAGCAGAATAATGGCCAGAAAAGATCATGGGAGATGCCCGAAGCGGTAAAATTCTCCAGTGATCAGGCAATGAAAAGTTCTTTGTAAGCAATCAGTGATATAACAAAGATGCTCGGAAGCGCAACTCAACCAAAAGCCCCCAAATTTCCACCGATAATCCTATCGAAAGTCCGTGCATGCACTGTAACATGCATGCAACCAATAACACACTGCCAAAGGCCGGCTTGCATGCATTTTACCGACTAATACAAGTCAAATTTTGACTATCCCCGCGTATTCGCCGCATCCCGACTATGCGTTTTATTTTAAAGGAAAAAGTATGCGGCGATTACGCCGGTCAGTACGGTAAATGAATAATGTCTTAGTTGTGATTTTGGTACTGAACAAACCATAAGCATATATAGATATGAAATAGGTTTTATAAAAACATGATAGCTGTTTGTTTTTGCCCGCAACCCCTAGGCAAATAGAGAAGACATATAACGACTTTCTAACGATTGACTAAATATATATATACTTGCGAAAAATAGACTATACAGAGAGGACACTTTGAAACATATTACTTACTTTGGACTTGCACTTATTAAATATTTAAAATACTAGTGAATTGATAGGAAGTCAATAATGGGTGATTTATGTTTGGATTTAATTTGCTCATTGTATGTTGCACTTGCTGTTAGAAAAGGAATGGATTTGTATTACTATTACATTCAGGTATGAAATGAATAAAGACTCATAATTACTATGTTGATTTTGATTAGCAGATTTTAAAACATCTGTTTCAGGTTTTATTGATATGTTGCCTTTGATAAGCAGATATGAAAACATCTTTTTGAGGTTTAATTGATATGTTGCTTTTGATTAGCAGATTTGAAAACATCTGTTTGAGGTTTAATTGATATGTTGCATTTGATTAGCACATTTGAAAACATCTGTTTGAGGTTTAATTGGTTTTGATTCATTCATGATTATATGAATATTTGATTAATAATTGGATAGGTATTTGATTATACTGCATTTTCATGTTCATATTAAGGCCTATTGGCATGGACTTGATGTACGTTCATTACCTTGAGCACACCTGTTTGCATTCATATATCATGTATAAGCTAGAAAGGTGATCATAATCATGATACATACTTACGGCAATTAAGTATTAAACTCATTTGGATTCAAAATAACAATTTGTTTGAGTTCTTTATTAATTGGTTAGTGTAGTTGATTTAATAAAAAGAATCAGAAGCATATATGTGTGAACCTGCATAATGTTACTGTGAGGTGTGTTAACATTTGTTTGATTTGCATAATAGGCTGCACTGGTTTTGTTTTAGTATATGTTTAGAATAGAATCGGTGTTTAAGTATCATTATTATAATTGTAATCAGTTTGTGCTTTTAGCCTGTTTTAGAATATTAGTGATTTCCATGTAGATAATTTGTAGATGTGTGTGTGTGAGCGAGAGAGATTTAAGAGAAATTGGAACAATGATAACATGATTAAAGGGGTAGTTTAGTTTTGGTAAAGATGAACTTTAGTAGCCAAAACCTGCACAGTAACATTATAAACTAATAGTTATAACTCCACCATGCTCGAAATGTATACAAAATTACAAACGACTAAGTAAAAAGCCTGTTATCATTCAAAAAGAGCCATTAAAACACAAGAGGGCGCTTTTTAAAAAGGCATTGGTTTCAACCATTTTTCATACAAAAGTATGCATGTGATGTTTTATTGATATAATGATTAACTAGCGAGATCATCAACAACTATTTAAAAAACGCTTTTGAAAATTTTGTAAAAAAGTACAAGCATTTTTTTATTTTTTTCTATAAATCATCTAATTATTTGGGCCCCAAATAATTATAAGATCAGATATATTTATTGATATTTCAGCCGTTTCTGGGTCGATTTTGACCAAATAAAGTTTATTCTGCCATTAAAATTGCATGTTCCCTCAAATTCGACACTCAGTTTTTCATTACCTCACAAAAAATTGTGATGTGCAGCGCCCTCTCTACCAAAACTAAACTACCCCTTTAACATGATTACATACAACTAATTAGGTTTTGGTTTCTTATTCATCAATAAGGAATGAGTGCCTCATTTCCCAAAGAAATGGGATGTTATAGAGTGGTGAAGTGTGATGTCATAAATGATGTCATAAACATTTTTTTCGAATTTAAAAATTTGGACTTCATTTTCAGAAAGAGCATAACAAATAATGTCCAAATACCGAAAATCATAGGAATAGGTTTCGTATTGGCTGAGATATGCCCATCTGAATGATTTTTGTTGTCAATAGGCAATCAGTGTTATAGTGCACTGGTTCATAAATTTATGAACCAGTGCACTATAACACTGATTGCCCATTGAAGTAAAATTCATTCGGATGGCATATCTCAGCCAATACTTTACCTATACCTTTTATTTTCAGTATTTGGACATTATTTGTTATGCTCTTTCTGAAAATGAAGTCCAAATTCCAAAATTCTAAAAAAGTGTTTTTATCACGTCATGACTTCTGTACTCTATAAAGTGATGTCCCCAAAACTGAGTTAATTATAAAACTACCCTCATTTGTATGCGCCTAGTTTGAGATGCACTTAAAAACCATAAACCTTTCCTACGTGAAGACCAATTGCATTCATTCTAATCCCAATCCTAAGAAAGACCAACTTTAATTATGTTTACATCCTGCCGTAAAACTAGCGCCTTGACCAAATGGACCATGGTCTTGGCGGCCCCCATTTACGCCTTTGTTTCAGCAGCCCTCATTCAATTCTTTGTCTCTTTGACATTATATAACCTACACTGATATTACTTGTATCCTTCTGCATAAAAACGATATGTTTTGGCTTTCTAGAAAACTTGCAGTTTGAGCATCTTCGAGCGAACACTGATATATTTAGCACTCCTCATCTTTGTATAACATGTGAATGATTTTGTGCCCATAGTTTGGAGTTAATAAAAACTGATATTCTTCTCCGGAATTATTTGACTCCTTGCTCTTCCTTTGTGTACCTCTCCTACTGCTAATAATATTATCCGATCCCAACATCACAGTAGCCTGGGAGTGCGCGAGTCTGAAGGGTCAAGTTTAATGACCCGTTTGGCGCTGCATTTGACCTGTAACGAATATGGAGGCCAGTTTGGATTTCAGCAGCATGGCAAGCATGACGAAAGCAGGAGACGTCAAATTAATGAAAAAACTACTATAATCAGAATCCCAACCCGAGAACCCCATATGTATACACTTTTACATGTAATATGTTAGCCCTGTATACCTCACTACTCTCAACCTTTCACTTTGATGGCGGCCATTGTGAATTCGACCAATATGACTAGCATGACAGTCCCAAGTAGACCTCAATTCGATGAAAGACCATAATAATCAGATTCTCGGACCCTCTAAACCGCATATATATGCATACTCGTTTATCGTATGCCTTTTCCTTTTGAAACTTTTCATTCATTTGCTAAACTTCGCGAGCGAAGATCAAGCAGGACAGTGTCCACGACGGTTGCAAGCACTCTGGTGGCTGACTAAGCCAATGCGGGATAGGCAAGTCCGACCACAGCGGTTGCAGGGAAAAGTCTTGTCTGGTGTGGATGCTGAAGCTATCCGGTTCTTTCTTTTGGTCCTTTTGTCTTCGAGATGAGCCCTGCAGTCTGTCTCAAAGGAGGAAACGTCTGTTTTACTGTGTGTCTCCAGGCATTGCGATCTGCAGCGAGAGAAGACCATTCGCGGTGATCTAGATGGCAAGCACCAAGGGACTTCTTGAGGTTGTGCTATTAGCGCTTTTTTGGAGCACCTATGTCACGATGGCCAGTGGATAACTCTCCATACAGAACGACTTTTGGTAGGCAATGACCGTCCATCATTGAGACATGTCCTGCCCAACGAAGCTGTGTCTTCAGTAGCTTGGCTTCAATGCTGATGGCCCTTGCCTGTTCAAGGACTTCATTGTTTGTCACAAAATTGCTCCAGTGGATATTGAGGATGGAGCGAAGACAGCGTTGGTGGAAACGCTCAAGGTGTCGTATGTGCCTGAGATAGATTGTCCATGGTACAGAAGTGTCGTGAGAACCACTGCCTTATACACGCTTATCTTAGTGTCCTTCTTAAGATGCTTGTTTTTCCAAATTCGTTTGTGGAGTCGACCAAAAGCAGTGCTGGCTTTTGCAAGCCGGCTGTCAATATCTTTATCGATCTTGGTATCTGATGTGATGGTGCATCCAAGATAAATAAAATGGTGGACTGTTTTCAGTTCTGCTGTGTCAATGGTGACGTGCGGGGGGTCATGTTGTCTTCTTTAGGCTGATTTCAAGTCCACAGAGATGTGCTGCCTCTTCAAAGCAGGTTGTCATGTGTTGCAGTGCTTCCTCAGTGTGAGCGACAACTTGTCGCCGACAAGAGCAGCATCGTCTGCAAATAGGAGTTCACAAATCATCTTCTCCAGAGTCTTTGTGTGTGCCTTTAGACGTCTCAGGTTGAATAGACTGCCATATGTGCGATACCGAATGTAGATGCCATTTCTGGCAGGTCATTAGTAGCTCGTTGAAGCATCATGCTGAAGAAGATGGTGAAGAGGGTCGGTGCAAGGACGCATCCTTGTTTCACGCCGTTGTCGATTGGGAAAGATTATGAGAGGTTTCTCTGTCTAACCTGACCACGTTGATTGTCATGGAACTGGATGACCATGTTGAGAAACATTGGGGGACATCCAACTTTTTCAAGAATTTGCCAGAGACCCTTCCTGCTCACGGTGTCGAATGCTTTTGTTAAGTCGACGAATGTTACATAGAGTCCTTTATTTTTGCTCCCGGCATTTCCCCTGAAGCTGTTTAAGGACAAAGACCACGTCGGTAGTGCTCCGGTTTGCCCTGAAGCCGCACTGGATCTCTGGGAGGAGGTCATCTGCAATGGCTGGTACCAGACTATTTGAAAACTACACTTGACCTTTAACTCAGACGGTGGCCATTTTGGATTTTACCATTACGACTGGCATGGCAGCCCCAATGGTTAGCTTCCTTATGTAAGTTCGTTCAAAATGTTGGGTGATTTTGAATATTATACATTTTTGGAAGCGTTGAAGTACATCAAATCTAAAAATCCATGTTGCCATTTTTTTCCGAAGCCACTATGGCGGCCATCTTGGATTTTCAAAATGGCCGCCATTTTCAACCTGTTTTTGTGAATAACTCCGTCCCAAATTATTCTAAAACACTGAAATGGAGGTTTAAATTAATTTTCCAGGGGCTATTTTGCCATAAAGACCCCATTCTGCAATTTATAGAAGTGGCATAGCTAGGGAGAAGGGAGCTGGTGGGTCAACACACTGGATTTGGGGGGGGGGGGCTATGTATTTTTAAATTTTACATGTACATAATAACATATTAAAATCAAAATTATTTGCACCCCTTAAGAAAACATTGACTACTGACGTAAGTTCTTACTTCACCCCAGAAGAGTGGCATACGTACCAAGGGAGATAGGGAAGGAGGGGGCGGGGGGGGGGGGGTCCTATGGGAACAAAATCAATTTACATGCATTTAAACAAGAGGCTTCTTGGTCAATTGTAGGACTTGTATAGCACCATCTCTTCTACCACTGCTATTACATTTAAGGAAGGGAGTGTCACCTTGCCTGTATCTTCCTCAATATGCACCTTTATTTCCAAGTGTTGTGGATCTTTATATTGTGTTTATGTTACCGACAACTCTTTAAGGGCGTGTATCAGATTGGGTTTGTCGCTGCATGGCAACACAGAACAACTTGGGGAATATAGAGCCCTCTGTGTCAGGGTGCTTCTTGCTTCTAGGCGCATGCATCTTGTTGATTCCTTTCTCATATGGTGTTCAGATGCAGACATTGCCGTTCATTGATCTGCTACATAGTCTTCATAAAGTTTCTGATATCCAATATCATCTATATCAGGATCGGGTGAACGTATTCTTGTACAGTGGAACATATGCACGATTGCCGTGACTGAGAACGACAGTCTTGACCTTGCAGACAGTATTATGTTGCCTCCTAGCCACGCTGGGAGAGAGATGGGGATGTTCTGTCAGCTTATTTGCTTTTTTGCTAAACTGACCCGTAAGTTCCTTTACGAAGCATGCCAGTTCAGGTACCACTATTAAGAAGCGTTGATTGGCATTTGCATTGATGAACATACCAGTGAGACCAATAGGGACATTCTTGAGCTCAGTGTTCAAATGCTCACAAGCATGATCTGCACTGACGGATGTGAACGGGGTGGCATTCTTTGACACTGAAATGTTGCCAACTTCAAGTTCCCCCATGTCTGAGGAGTGTAATTTTTCAGTCATGCATATCTGCTAACTAACTTTGCCAGAAGAGTCAGCGTTTCCCCCCCTCCTCAAATCTCGGCAACGAATGGGCCGATCGACTTGAAAATCGGCACACACGTAACACAAGTCAAGTAGAATAAGAATTTGAAGACAAAAAAACAATTGCCCATTATTTTGTTTTTAATACTTAATTAAAATTTTGAATATGCACATTTTTGATGAATTTGGGAGAAAATTGGGATTTTCATCTAAAATCAAGAGAAGTTACAGGATTTCTTCAGGTTTTCTGTAAAAAATACTTTCAAATGATGTTATTCATCATATTCATGTTTTGTTATGGTGATAACATATATCACTAATATGCATAAATATGCAAATAAGTATTCCCGGATTTATCCACATTGTTTTCATTTGTATGTATTTTATTGTTTTCTTTTTGTTGTTGTATTTCTTTTTAAGAACAATTTATCTCAGAAGTGTATGAATTCAACTAATAAAAAAAAAATAATAATCCAAATTATAATTCAAAGTATAAAAGATTGGGAGTTTACATGGCATCGGATAAAGGAATTACATAGAAACCTGACGGTACAAAAATCATTTTTTGTGACGGACGAGCAATTATCTACCTCTAAAATCAGTTCTACACATCCGACCGGGGTGAATTATATATCAAAACATGCGGGAGACTTGGGAGAAAATAGTCATGAAATTTGAACGTGATATTCCAAACGGTCTAGATGCACGTCGAAAAACACGACAGGCCCACCCCCCCCCCCCCCCCACCCCCCAGTGGGATTAGGGTTAAACAAAATGTCCTGTGTATTGTTTGTGTTGGGTATATTTCCGCCTTCCTCCAAACGCCCCTTGTTGAGATTGAAACAGTGCATTCAAACTGGTGTGGACGTGGTGTGGTAAGAAAGTGGTGCATTTTAACTGGTTTGGACGTGGTGTGGTAAGAGAGTGGCTTTTTTAACTGGTGTGGCAAGATTGGTAGAGCGCGAGCTTTCCGATCGTGAGATCCCGAGTTCGTACACTGTATAGGCCTACTGCGATTGTCCTTCAGCAAGACAAATAATCCACAATTGCTGCTCTCTACTCAGGTGTATAAATGGGTGGCATGGTCGGGTGCAAATAAGCCTAGCACCATCATATAAGCCTAGCACCATCATAAGTGGCATCTGAGCTTGTATGCTCCCTGGGGAGTTGAGAATGTACGCAATATCATTGTTTTGGTTTGAAATGTACCTGATGGCCCTTGGTAATAATAACTACAATATTTTGTTAATCGCAGTAGACTTTACATTTTAGTAGCTGCGCTATATAAATGATAGTATTAGTATTATTTGTATTACCTGAAAAAGTCACAGCAGCGACAAACTGCAGCCCGGTCTGTGAGAAGGCTGAGAGAATGATTCCGAGCGAGCCGATAACACTCCCGGTCATAACCAGCTGCCTGATCGAGAACCGTCGAAGCAATGGGCCGTTGACAATTGCTAGGTAGAAAAAGAAAAATGTATTATTTATAACTATCATTCAAGCTATTTTGATCCCCCTTAACAAATACCTAAAATGTAAACAGGACCAATCAAATATTGATATACATGTATCAAAACGTGATTTCGTAAATAGATTTAAAACGATGCGCAAGACTCGAAAGAAAGAAAGTCGAAGCAACGGGCCGTTGACAATGGCTACGTAGAAAGATGAAAACAGATACCAAAAATAAAAACTATTCAATTAATACTACTGCTGGTACCCATGGTACAATCCTAGAGCAAAACAAAAGAGAAAAAACATACTAGATAGCCAACACATTTATACAAACGACAACACAAGCAAAGATCACATTCACAAGCAACAAAATACACCGGCAAGAAAATTACACAATATACAAGCAAGCAAAATAAAAACAATATAATTAATTAATCATCAAACATATATCAAACATATCAAACAGCATAGCAAACCATTGAAATGAAATAGATTATCAACTTGATTTTCAGAAATACCAACATGAGTACAACACAAAGACAATTACATATTTCGGGGGAGTGTTTCACACCGATCTTAAGTTGAACTTAAATTTAGTTTGGACTTACAGTTTTGGAAAGCCATTTGTAGCCATACAAATGTGTCATTTTGGTTAATTTTGATGGACAGATTTTCAAGATATGACCATGTGAAGAACTATCAGTTTATGTTTGGGCCCAGTGTATGTTAATGTAACGAACTGTGATTTGTGTGAACCCGAGAAAATTTTCCATTGAATTGTACAAATCCAATAAAATATTGAAAATTGAGATTACCAAATATTGCGGGTATCCCGTGAGACAAGCCGACAGCTAGTCCGATGACCCAGGTGTATGTCCCGAGGTCGCGGACGAGATCGTTGAGGAGCACTCCGTACGACTTCAGCACTCCGAGCTCCATGAACATGATGAACGATGCACACACCAGGTAGTGCCAGCGAGTCCTCAGTTCGCCATGGTTTGCAGCCATGATTGTTTCAGTTAGAAGTTATTCCCAAATGTGTTTTCGCAGTGTTAAATTACAAGTTAGAGCGTTAGGTGTAGGCTGCAACGTATGTGCGTGATTTTCCCCAAAAGAGTGCTTTCTCATAGTGCGCCGATGAGCAGTGAACCAGTCTTGGCTGATGTTGCCGAGGGCACGATCATGACCCAGGAGTGCCAGGACCAGCCCTATTTCCACAGATATGATTGTGTAATTCTTGACGTTTGAATGAGTGAGTGTTTTACCTCTTTCCTCCCCTTCCTTCTTGTTTGTTTAAGTATTATACACTATCTGTTCCAATGCGCTTTGAGCACCTTATTTGGTGGATATTGCACAATATAAATATTCAATATTATTATTATTATTATTTACGCCCTGTTGATTTGTACGTTATTCTAGTACATTGACATCGTTGAGTAGTTAGAGTCAATGATGCTAATTACCATGGTAAATGTCGCTGGTCCGTTTTCGGGCCCCTGCCCCCCGGTTATGTGTTACATTCCGTAATTATTAATACACCACGTTCAAGGTTTTCGCCCCGCACACAACGAATCAACAGGGGCGGATCTAGCTTTTTGCTAAGGGGGGGGGGGGGGGGGTTTGACCCAATGACGATCTATCTTTCTGCTGAGGAAGGGTTTGACCCAATGACGATGCGGAGCATCGTCCATGTGCCGCGAAGCGGCGTTTTTTTTTGTTGCTATTTCGAACTCCCTTAAGTGTTTTTTTTTTCTTCACTTTTTGTTCACTTTTTTCAATGATACATTTTCACTTGGCAACCCAAGGGGGGGGGGGGTTAAACCCCCTAAACCCCCTAAATCCGCCACTGATCAATTACATCACGACGTATTTGTGAAACTGATACAAAATCAGTCAGATGCAAGACAATATCGTCGTCTTTACCCTAATAACATTGTAGACGCAGCAACTTACTATTGTCGCATTGCATATTATATCTACGCCTATTATAATGTAGCATTCATTATTTACTAATACAAAACGGTTTGCTATTGCTAAGGTCACAAATGCTCCGATTTGGGATACGGCGTCGTACGATACCACTTTAAGGTGAAATATGGCGGGAATCTTGCGGCGCCCGCCAGGGTGCCGTGTCTATCGTGCGGTCGCCGTTGCATTTTTCCTCGCCGTACGCGGAGTAACAAGAAAATGCATCATAGCATTGTTTACTTGCCGTAAGCCTAAAGCCCCTTTCACACCAGATTTGCGTAGTGTTGCGTACAGAGTACGCCGAAATAGGCTGCGTATTCGGGGCGTATTCGTGAACAAAAACATTCTTCGGCAATTAACGCTCCTAGGAGCAAGTCTACGCAACACTACGCTACTGTACGCCAAGCCTACACAATAGTACGCTTCTCTCACTACGCCAGTCCGACGAAACATTTACTCGCGGCTCCTACGAGCGTTAATTGCCGAAGAATGTTTTTTGTTCACGAATACGCAGCCTATTTCGGCGTACTCTGTACGCAACACTACGCAACTGTACGCAGTTCCGGTGTGAAAAGGGCTTTAGACTTCCGTACTTTCTGCGTTCAGTGTCTACGCAGACAGTACCCGAAACAAATTAAACATGTTTAGTTTGTTGCGTCCATCCCGCGTACCCCTCTGCGTACATCAGCGTATAGTTGCGTATAGTTGCGTAGAGTTGCGTAGGGCAGCGTACACTCGGCGTAGTCGGTACGCAACACTACGCAACTCTACGCAACTCTACGCAGGGCCCGGTGTGAAACCCCCTTTAGTCATGTCGTAGAGAGCATTGCAAGGGGAACCGCAAGGGCACTGCGACTGAATGTGGGGCCACTCAAATCGCACGACATCGTAAGAGTATCTTGCGATGCCCGTACGGGTCCCGTAAGCCGCGCGATATAATTTGGTTGAACTTCAAAATCATCGTACGGTCCCCGGCAAATATTTGACTACTACACAAAGATATCGCAGACATCGTACGATATCCCAACTCCACGAAATCGTAGAAAATCATGCACGCCGCCATGAATAAACAATCCATTCTATATTGTCTCTTTTCATGAGTGAGAACAATGCTTTTTTACTCCACAAGACAATGTCATGTGCGTCGATACTTACGTATTACCTAGATATTTGAAAAATTGAACACTTCATCAACATGTATAATAAGAAAAAGAGAACATTTTGAAATCCGAAATAGAATGAAAAGGCTTTTAACAATGTCACTAGATTCATTTCATGCAAACTTCGCATGCACATTATTGAGAGTTCATAATTTTCCCCCACCACGTCCCCATGCAATTATAAAGGATCAATAGCGATCGAAAAGGCTCAAAATTAAATGTTGAGCCTTTAAGCCGTTGAGCCGTTAAGATCAGATAAATGTCAGCGTGAGTTTCGCCTCGACGGTTAGATTAGATTGCAAATTGATTGCGAAATGAGTCTAGCAACTACAGACTGAGACTAACACAGAAGCTGCAGCATCTCCGGTGTGTATCGACAGAGGGCGCCATGTCAATTCATGCAGACCACGTGTTCCCTACGTGCCCATGGAGTTGCAGTCATTAAACAGTGGCATACCTGTAATATATTCAACTCTATGTTGTCAATAGAAAGAAACACGTGCTGCATTCTTAATGGAAGTTTACTGCATATTAAGCAGCGAGCATGTCATCTGGGGGTGTTTCACAAAGGTTTCAAGTTGAACTAAAATTCTAAGTCGGACTAAAAATGTTAGTGATCCATTTGCCTTGTAATATGTTATATTTAGAGACATTATATGTATTCATATTACATGAAGATCATGAAGAAGATATTCATGATTTTGTAACTAAATTGTACGTTGAGATTGAAAACTATTTAAATCATTGTTTGTTTTGTTTGATAACAGTCCAAACAATAAACTTTCAATCTTAGCAAAATACCGCGATCACGTCTTCATCATGATTCAGTCAAATTGTGATTGTGCTTAGAGGTCCAATGTTGTAAATATGGTTACATGTTATAGGATACACATGAACTATTTGTAAACTGTTTGAGCTAATAATGTTTTGTTATAATGTTTGTGGTAAGACCCACGTCTTAAACAAGCTCTCCATAATTAAATGCATATGTTGACATAATCTGTCAATCACTAGTCAGCTAATATTAGATAAGCAAAACAATATAGTTTAAAATATAATATAACATGCCCTGCATGCTACAATTGCTTATTGGTGCCTGTCTTGTCCTACCTAATAAGTGTTGAGCTTTCCGACATAGTAACTGATATTGAAATTAGAAGTGTGTGAGTTGGTATTGTATTCAATCATGTTATGCTATTGTTAGCAGGCGCTCAGCTTGGGCGAATGTGCATTCCCCTATATATATATACTATGAACTGACCAGTGATTGACATATGATGACAGGGAAAGGGAAGTTTTAATTTTATGAGAGTGTTTAAGAGGTGGGGTAAAGCAGATGGAGCGAAATTATCGTATTTTTAAAAAATATATAAAACATATTCAGCTTAGACAGGTTACACATTGATGTTAGTACACGTACACAGAAAAAAACATCAGTCGACAGGTTTGCATGTCATGCGACATTCAACTACTAAAAGCTATCATGTGGTTAGTCGCCATCTAGCGGGCTAAACACGTACAACTAATGATTGGAGAGCATTATAACGGGATGTGGGTGGGGGGGGGGGGGGGTCAGGTGTCATAAATACAACCGCATGGTCTTAACTCGGCTCATGATTGGGCATGCTCTTTTCGGTTAAAGTGATACCTGTAAAGTGTCAGATATTGCACAAAATGACATTTGAGACTTCAATCCTATATCAATATCATTGTAAAATACAATTGAAAGATTTGTGAAAGTTTGAAAGAAAACGAACACTGTTTACCTAGTGAAAAAAACGAATATTGAGTTCATATTTTATCACCGAATACTGATGGTCTGCCATACATTTGTCGCAGTACATAATGATCCGTTTGAGATATTCGCACCGGTGTACGTGTATGCATGTTTACAGACGTAGTACAGAATTCATGGAATTTGTGCTCGCTGGGTTCAAAGTTCAATCTCCGGAATGTTCTCACGCATGCTGCATGCGGACGCGTTTAGATACGACAATTGTACTTTTTTCAATTGCGTTGATTAACGCTTTACAAATAATGATTTTCAATGATAATTATCTTCATACCAAAGGGACATTTGAAAAAATCAAACCCTATTTTATTCTTCTCTTACCATAAGCTAAACAACACGGTAGAAGAGAAACGAGGAAGCTCTAAGTAATTTTCGTGGATTTGGACACTTTACAGGTATGCCTTTAACCTAAACAAGTTTCTGGACATTCTTTAGACCTAATGAAATATCACTGTTTTATGCAAAACCAAGTATTAATATTTTGCCATTATCGAAAAGGCTCAACTTACCACAAACATTATAACAAAACATTATTAGCTCAAACAGTTTACAAATAGTTCATGTGTATCCTATAACATGTAACCATATTTACAACATTGGACCTCTAAGCACAATCACAATTTGACTGAATCATGATGAAGACGTGATCGCGGTATTTTGCTAAGATTGAAAGTTTATTGTTTGGACTGTTATCAAACAAAACAAACAATGATTTAAATAGTTTTCAATCTCAACGTACAATTTAGTTACAAAATCATGAATATCTTCTTCATGATCTTCATGTAATATGAATACATATAATGTCTCTAAATATAACATATTACAAGGCAAATGGATCACTAACATTTTTAGTCCGACTTAGAATTTTAGTTCAACTTGAAACCTTTGTGAAACACCCCCAGATGACATGCTCGCTGCTTAATATGCAGTAAACTTCCATTAAGAATGCAGAACGTGTTTCTTTCTATTGACAACATAGAGTTGAATATATTACAGGTATGCCACTGTTTAATGACTGCAACTCCATGGGCACGTAGGGAACACGTGGTCTGCATGAATTGACATGGCGCCCTCTGTCGATACACACCGGAGATGCTGCAGCTTCTGTGTTAGTCTCAGTCTGTAGTTGCTAGACTCATTTCGCAATCAATTTGCAATCTAATCTAACCGTCGAGGCGAAACTCACGCTGACATTTATCTGATCTTAACGGGATCTAGTAACTTTGTTGACATATGCAAAAAGTGATGATTGGTTGATATAATGTATTGTTGTTATCTATTATGTCCACAGGCTATTGTGTGAAAATTTCAAGTCAAATGGACGTTATATGGTCGAGTAATGAGCAAAAATGCAAAGTCATATTCACTTACTCACAGCACTCACTTTGTACACGGTTTCAAAACTCCAACGGATATTTTATTATCTGAAAACTTCAATCGTTCATATCTTTGTAACGAAAGGGAAATTTTAAAAAACGAAACCTGTCCCATGTTTTTTTTTTTGTCAATATGAACAAAACAAGGTATGAGAGAACTGCTATTTTTCCAATTGGATTTTGAGGATTTGGACAATGTTACTTAGTCCCTTTAATCTACCTGAAAAAAATAACCCCAAGGACTCCTGTAACTGAATATTTTAAGTACAGAAGAGGAACACATTTGTAGCTTGCGTTTAAGGTCTAAGAATCGAGAAGATGATAATTAATATGATCATATGTAAGCCTCAGTTCTAGGAAAATGTCATATTCCTTCAACCTCAACATGAGTATACTGATTTATTAACGTAACAATCCTAATTAAACACAATACATATCTGATTGGCGTATTCTTATGTACATATTTTATTAGTTGCGCATATACAATGCATTTGCTATATATGGGGGCGTTATGTTTGATTAAGTGTTCACAAGACAAATGTTTTGTAAATCGAATCAAGGGCTTAGATATGGGTAAAACACGGGGTATCAACTGGAGCTATAGCATAAAGTGTTAAGATTGATCGAAATCGAATTTGATGTGGGTTCAGCCTCCTCACCACTGACACCCAAACGCCTCCTACGCCTATGACAGTGATTAGGGAATACTGCTCAATCATATGGATTCATTTCCTTGTTCAGAAATGCCAGAAAGGACAGGCAATATAATTGTAATAAATGTGTATTTTGTTGTATTTTATTGTGTATGAATCTGGAGTGACCAATGAGAATGTTCTCCTTAAGGCCCAGTCCCATACTGACGATTTTCACGACGACTAGCAACGACTCGCAACGATTTACTAGAACGAATCGACTCGATTTAGCCACGATTTAACAACGAATTGGGAAGAATTGTACGGCGACTCAAGACGAATATTCGTTCTTCGTCGTTGTTCGACGAGTCAGCTCGTCCTTCTTTTGTCTTTAACCATTGCGGTAGAAAAATCGTGGCAGAAAAAAAGTTGTGGTCCCATAGTGGCGATTTTTGCGGCGACTCGCAACGAATTATCATTCGTGGAGAAAATCGCTTGAGTCGTCGCGAGTCGTTGTAGTTCGTTGCGAGTCGCCGTAATTCGTTCTGCGAACCGTTGCGCATCGCGAAGAACGCCATGAATCGTGTTAGCACAACGAATGTTTTGGGACTGTTCAAAACTATCGCCATGTCGCGACGATTTCCTTTCATTCTTTTTATGGAACAATAGGGCAGTGCACCATATGAACAATCGGACTTGTTTGAGTCAGTTCCACGGGCTTAGATCTGTCATTGATACCTTTCAACAGGGGGATGATCTATTAATTCACCCCCCCCCCCCCCCCCCCCCCCCCCTCGTGATGAATAGGTATTACGTAAGTCTCTACGCCCATGGTCAGTTAAAAAAACGGACAGCGGCGATCTTCACGATAGCGAAACGAAGCGATACGACTCGCAACGAATTGCAACGATGTGGAACGACTTGACACGAAAATGCAACGGTAAATACAATGGTTTTTGGTGAAAATCGTCGTGACGTGGCGATTGTTTTGAACAGTTGAGGAAGGCGATTTTCACGATTTTCTTCATAATGCGCGACGGTTTTGGGGGAAGAACCGATACGATGTAACACGACGCAACACGACCTAAGCGATTTTCTCGACGAATGTCAAATCGTTGCGATTCGCCGTGCAATTCGTCAGTATGGGACTGGGCCTTTAACAGAACGAAGGGGACGCTTATGGTGATATAGCATATTGGCAGTAGGTGTACAAGAGGATGATGTACACATAGAGAATGTTGAAACTTTATTATTATGTGTATTAATAAGTTAGGTGTAAATGTATATATTATACAGGTATACAGTTTTATAGGTATATAGGAATCATTTTCTTATCGTGTGTACGGTATCAACAGTTGTATCAAGATATTACGTTGAAGAAAACGGAATAGAAAAATAAATAAGTTAAATGCGTTGTCGCAAGTATAATATAAACATCCGACAAAAATATATACTGCTCAAATAGTTAACGAGAGCTACAGAGCTACGGAGAGTACTGTGCCCCCCTAAACAATGATGATTTTACATAAACAGACGGGTTATGTATTTATACAAACAAAATACATACAGTGTGTCCCACACGAATCACGTGCCACCTACCTATTTACTAATGACAGTCAGACCACGCTACACCATTAATAACAAATGCCTCTCGTATTTTATCATGTATCTTAAAAACCCATTCAGGTATGTCAGAAATGGCCCAAAAAATACTTCAAATTCAATTCGACTCAAATTGTATTCAACACTCTTCATACGTTTAGAATTTACAGATACAACATGCGGTAACGCAATAAAAAGATGACACAAAAAACAATGGATATATACGAGAGAGCGTTTGGGATAGGTAGGATGGAAGGGTTTCTTAAATGAAAACATATCCCATAAACACATCTAGCAAGATCAATTACATACTACACAACAACAACAACAATAATATATGGAAAATGCATGCTATACCATAATCAAAAAGACTTGAATGGGTTAATTTGTGTTCGTGGGACTATAATAACATGATAAATACATTTCTTTCTTGACATTCTAAATTGTGTTCCTGTAATCAAACCGATTTGACTAGTAACGCTGTATGCTGCCATCTACCGATTAATGTGTTTGCAAGGTTCCGTGACCTTGTAGTTAAATTGGTGTGTCACACCTTTCTAAGTCCGGCCACGCTACACCACTGCGCGTACAATTGTTACCAAAATAATAAGGAAACAATATTTTGACTTGCACATGGCCGTGGAAAGAAAAAAAATGAATGTAAAAATGTATAAATTTGTTTTGTCATAGATTGTCTTTCTATATAGTATTTCTCAGCCGCCCACTCAGTTCACCCTCTATTGCCCACAGATGATACATGCTATAACTTCTAATCTTTCTATATTGTATATCTCAGCCGCCCTCTCAGTACTGCGCACTCTCTATACTAACTTAAACACTTATAATCTGTCTGCTTCGTATGTCTGTGCTTCCCGCATTTGCGAAAAACCCCTAATAGTATGACCCGTACGACATGTGTGATCTGGGCCCCGTTGCAGAAAGAGATACAATCGATTGTAAGTTACGATTGATCGTAAGTCAGAAAATTTTCGCGTTTCAACCAATCAGATTTGCGCATCTAGAACACGTGATCTGACTTACGATTAATTGCAACTTACAATCGATTGTATCTCTTTCTGCAACGGGGCTCTGGACGTAATATTCGTTGACCGGCTATACAAATATTCGAGCCGCCTTCTACATACCTCCACGAATAACAATCTTCAAACCTTCTTCATCATTTCCTTTCTAAACCCTTGACTAAGGAGACCAGGGGGCAGGGGCCCGATTACGGACCAGCGACATTTACCATGGTAATTAGCATCATTGGCTCTATTTCATCGATATCAATATGCTAGCATACAAATCCACATAACGTAACAGAGCACACAAACCGCCCTTACGTACTCATTCAACCGTGAAGGATTTCACAAGCATATCTAGAGATCAGTGGAACTAGAGCTGGTCCAGGGTCGTGGTCGTGCTCTCAGCCACTGGTTGGTTGTGGGTTGTGAACATCGCTATAGAGTACCGAAGTAGTGACGTCACATGCTTTTGTTATGGCATAGTAATGGTTCTAAACAACTTTTTCTTTCATACTGGCATTATAAGTAGTGGGTCGGAGCCGGACGATTGCCTTCTTAGCAACCGCTAGATCACCAATTCATTACTTGCCTAACATTGTTTAGAACCATCACCCATGGCAATGAACAGCTCTGACGTCACACTTCGGTACTCTATATAACTACAATAACTGGAAATAGCAACAGCGCCCTCTTCATGAAGCCAGCGACAGTGTGAAAAGTACACCCAAAACAAAAAGTGCTCCATTCACCATGTTCACTCGCGTGAATCGATTTAAGCGAGTGAATGGAGCACCTTTTGTATTGGATGTACTTTAAGATATTTGCGGCGGCTTCAACGTCGCTCATTCGGCAGTGTGCAGCGTGCTATATCCAGTGTGAATATCACTGGTTGTGAAAGTTTTGCGTACAAAGTCTATGGGTATTTCAGAATCTCGAAGGGAACGGGTTAACGTTACTGCTAATTGTCCATAGGAATGTAATCTCGCTCTCGCTGTCGTCTTGAATACACGGAGTATAGCCAGGGTATGAGCAGCACTATGACTGCAGCTATGTCTACGAGGCCGCACACGGTGAAGGACGTGTCATACGATCCAGTCAGGTCGAAGATAAGACCTGCAGCAAGTGGAGATAATTTAAATTAATTATGAGGACATGATTTAAACAATAATTGATACGGCTACTCCTAATACCGTAATTATTACAACTAGTAATACTTATACTACTACTACTACTACTACTACTACTACTACTACTACTACTACTACTACTACTACTACTACTACTACTTCTACTACTACTACTACTACTACTACTACTACAACTACTACTACTTCTACTTCTACTACTACTACTATTACTTCTATTACTATTATAATTATACTACTACTACTATTGTATGATAATATTAACAATACTAGTAATAATTAAATGAATAATAATACTAATACAACTTCTAATTATAATAATGATAATAATATTTAGTATGGTATGATGACAAATTATAATAATTTACGACAAACTGTTGATCGTAACTTTAAAATATAATTGTTAAGCCTCGATGAATACGCATTCGCGTCATTCGAAAAGCATGTTTCTTATTAATAATAATAATAATAATAATAGTAACTAATAATAATAACCAGCGCAACTGATGAAAGGTTACTAGTCGAGTTTCTCGCCGATTTATTTCGTTTTATTTTCCCCGACTGGATCAAGCCCGTGAAGGGCGATACACATTTATCGTGCTTATCCATTTCTAATCTCATACTTCGCGCGATGTAAAGGAATCTGTACTTCCGGTCCTCGTTCTGGGATTTGTTTTTAGCTATTTACGTTGTAAGGCGTAGTCCAGCTTGGACCGTGGCGAATTTATTGTATCCCTGTCCGCAGCTCTTGCCAGCTAGATGGCGACAAATCCCACTACGTGATTGAGCAGCTGCCAAACGGGTGCCAAACCCACCTCTATAAATGTGGGGTGGGCTGGGCAGCCCAATCACGTTAAGTGGATCAGTCCCGTAAAAGTGGATATCAGGGGTTTTCGCCATCTAGCGGGCAAGAGCCGACAGGGATCACATAAACTCACCTGTCACCGTCCAAACTGGGATATAAAAGGCGTGGAGCCAGGGTGCAAAGTCTCCGCGATCAAAAACAGTGTTCGAATTTCCGACGCCTATCGACACTCTGTGCAAAATGCGGAGATAATTGAACCCTTGCTCCGCGCGAGACAACGTGCATTGCCATAATTCAGACCCTTTCATGAAACAAGCCCTTGACTAATAAATCATACCCCCTCCTTTGCGTCTGGTGCTGCGAACGACGGGTTACGTGGTTTAGATGATATTCATAGTGATAAAGTAGTCAAGAATATTGCCAACTATTACTACTACTATTGCTTGTACTTTTAGTTCTACAACTATTGTTACTGCTACTACTTCTACGTGTAGTAATAACAATGATAATAATATAACAATAGTAATACTATTTACAGTTATACTTTTACGAATTGTAATAATAATAATAATAAGGATAATAATAATAATAATAATAATAATAATGATAATAATAATAATAATATTTTCAGTAATGATATCATGAACAAGTATGACAAACTGTTAATCATAAATTCATAATGTCAATGTTAAACCTCAATGAATGAGCATTCGCGTAAATCGAAAAACAAAATTATTTCTTATTTATACAACGGTCGCCCTACTTCAAAACTTTTACATTGCAATATTTAAAACAAAAAATTTCTTTGGGTCTGGCGCAGGGAACGTCGGGCTTACGTGGTACAGGGGACGTACATAATAATACAAACATAAAGAATCTTGACTATATAACGAAGCGGTATGATTGTTGACTCAAGAAACGATTAGAGTCCCTTTATAGAGGGAGCTGCGACATATATTGTTCACAAAATGGATACAAAATGGCGAAAGGAATTTAAACCACTGAATGCTCAAAGAGGTTCAGTCATAGTTTAGCGCATTGTTGAACTCAGCATTCCTGTATGCAGTAACTTAAAACAGCTGTCGCCATTTTGTATCCATTTGTGCACACCAGTTGTCGCAACTCTCTCTATAAAGGGACGCTAGAAACGATGTGTGAAGCGCGCCACCTATTGTTTGGCTTTGCGCAAACAATGTCGATGTGGATATTATGTGGAATGCAAAATAAAGGGTAGGCAAAATGAGTTCAAAAACCTAGTCTAGAGTCTTACCCAATAGAAAGCCGCCGGCAGGATCTGCTATTCCAAAGATTAAAGGGGCCCTGCAACCCAAATGCATGTTGACCTCTGTTCATCTGTATTAGTGTACACTTTCAATATTTGTAAACGGTTTGACCCAAATATGTCTTGTATATTTTTAAACATTTTATCATTTATTTGTCTTCATGTTGCTAAGCCCCACCTCCTAAAAAACCCTCCAGAGCAAATTCTATTGTTGACCTGCAGTGACATCATTTGTCAATCACTGGTCAGCTACCATGAGATTAACAAAAGATGAAAGTACAAAAAGAACATCCACACAAAAGCATGCCCTGCATACCTGCATGCAATAGCTTAGACAGTGCTCTTCTTCTGACATAGCAACAGCTATTGTAATTGAAGTTGTGTGAGTTGGTATTCTATTCAACCGTGTGATGCTATTGTGATTAGGCTAATCACAATAGCATGGTAGCTGACCAGTGATTGACAAATGATGTCACTGCAGGTCAACAATAGAATTTGCTCTGAAGGGTTTTTTTAGGAGGTGGGGCTTAGCAACATGAAGACAAATAAATGATAAAATGTTTAAAAATATACTAAACATATTTGGGTCAAACCGTTTACAAATATTGAATGTGTACACTAATACAGATGAACAGAGGTCAACATGCATTTGGGTTGCAGGGCCCCTTTAAGAAGATGAAAGACATGGCAGCCATGACCCGCTCTGCAGGTACGATGCTCTTTGGAACAGGGGTGTCGATCCTGGGGGGGCAGGGGGGGCGGTCGCCCCCCCCCCCCCCCCAATGAAAATATTGGGGGGGCGAACATATCATTTCGCCCCCCCAATAATTCCGAAAATGAGGAAGAAAAAAATCGAGTGATATAATGCCAAAGAGGGGAAAGACACATTTATCAATAATTAATCTTCAAAATAGCCATTTTTTTGGTTTGAAAAGGACTGTAAATCTATTTTTTGCCGCGCGCTTCGCGCGCATACAGTTTCTCATATGTATTTATTTTATTTTTTTATCAAATCAAATTGGAATATCATGTCCCCCCACATTTGAAAAAGGAGCAGATTGTCCCCCTCCCTTTGTCATTATGTATGTTTGGTTCCATACCTATATACTTCATATTACGTGAAATTTCTGTCTCAGGTGTGCACCAAATCGCACAATTTCACGCCCCAAAATACAAAAGCTCCCTACTGTGGGAGGGGGACACCCCCTCCCACACCCTCCCCCGCTCGGTCGCTTCGCTTCCTCGCAATGTCTCCCCTACACTTTTGAGAAATTGTTGACGCCCTTGCTTAGTTTCATGGGAGCCCAATGCCCTAGACTTTATCGATGGCTCTATAGTATACATGATCACGTGGATCCATCTCATGCAAGGCTCAGTCTTTTCCTCGCTATGCCCTTTAAAAATACGTTTTGAGTAGGTTCACTATTTTATACAATGTTAACACCCATGCTAGGAGCAAATGTCTGAAATCTAAAAGCTTCCGGGGGCTCCGCCCCCTGGACCCCCATTATTGTCCCCAAATGTGGGTGCCCCCCAAAGTCAGGTCTTCGAGCCATCAAGACACTTTCAATGAGCGCATAATAAAACTTCCGGGCATGCCAATGTGGGGCTTTTAGCTCTCTCAGTGGTCACTTTTTTTCAAATTTCGCCCCCCCCAATCTCAAAAACGGATCGACACCCCTGCTTTGGAAGCAAGTTCTCCATGACAACCCGGGCGCCGCAACAGAACCCATTCACCACAGAGAGCAGTGTGAGCACCGCGAAGGTATACGCCACATTGTTGGCGAAGAACGCCACTGCTTCTGTGGTTGTCACGAGACACCACAGTATCTCATCTGGGATGAGTTGTTTAGAGGAGAAGATGCCGCATAGAAGTCGACCAAGGATGTTCGCAAGGCCGCCACTCGCTGCCAGTAGCACGGCCTGTGAGGGAGTGTACCCTTTCGCAATGCCATTTGGTATGAGAAACACGATCCAACCGTTGTAAGTGATTGCGAACAGTAGGAATGTCAGCATGACCGAGTTCATGCGAGGATAATCCAAGAGAAGTTTAAAATCAAAAGCTTGCGACACTGACTGCAGGAGCTCAAGTACTTTCTCTTTTAAAAAGCTGCAGTTGCACACTGATAAGGGTGATCTCTCGCAGCTCTGTTCTTCCAGTGGTGGGTCGGAAGGGGAATCACATTCTGTTTCTTGGATATCTGCATGGAAAAATGACATGATGTTATCATCTCTTGGTCCATTGGAGTATGGAGCAGATATGCATTTGGGCGGCTTCATCAGCGCACCGCACACGAGAGATTCTGATTCACATTCCCCCATGTGATCTTCACTCAACATGTAAGTATTTAGAGAAGCTTCGCCCTTGGGCGGCTTCAACAGCGCACCGTGAAGGACTATGTCAGGTCCATCAGCTTCGATGTGATCTGCTTTGGTTACGTTGGAGTCGCTTTTGACTGCATTCAACAGCATTCCGCGGAGTACAGATCTTGTCCCATCATTTTCGATGCGAATATTTTCCGTTACATTAGAGGCGCTTTCGGGTGGCCTTAACATGATACCACTGTGCAAAGATACTGCTTCATCTTTTTCGATGTGATCTGCTTCCATTTTGTGACGATGGTCTTTGATTGGCTTCAACGGCGCATGTGATCGTGATCGTCCATGTGATCTGTTTTCGTAACGTTAGATTCGCTTTCGATGGGCTTCAACAGCGCACCGCAGACAACAGAGTGTAGACTCAGTGCTCCTATGAGTGCGACTGCCCCGCGCCAGCCGTAGATCTGGACAAACCACTCGGTAAGGATCGGGAGGGTCATCATCCCGATACCGCCTCCGGTCACGATGATGCTTGACGCGACAGCGAAGTTGTTTGGAAATAATCCACTGGGCAGCTCTGAGCCGGGAAGATCACGAGGGTGTATCCTAGACCTACATCATGTAAATAAGAGAACAAGAATATGATATTTTAACCTTGCAAACTTCTAAAATCTGTTACTATGTTATTTGGATTATGGTTAGAAATGAACTGAATTGGAATTTAATTTTCAAATACATCACTCAATTATTGAATTGAAAGTCGTTCCGGAACTTTTCTCGATTGTAGTCAAAATCAATGGGCAAATGGGCAGTAGTTGATAAAATCATCATTTATCACTTGTTCACAGGTTAAACAGCTTTATCTTTTAGAAGATAAGTTCAAACACATCATTCATACAAAACTAACGTTTATATTAATTTATGACTAAAGTCTCAAATTAAAATGTTAGAAAACCCTCATACAAATTATTGTTTTTTGTGTTAATTTATTTACATGAGTAATTATAGCGGCTAGCTTTAAGATTTAACGGGGATGAAGGTGACCATACGAAATTATGCATTAAAATAACCGCAAAATTGAAATGTACATTTCCCCATCTTAAACAGAAATTTAATTCCCATGTAATCATGCCAAACGTGACCCAGCTCACATACAATGCCAACATGCCTATATAATTGCACGACTGTTTATTATTTTAAACATATTAATTGTCCAGGCAAAAAAAAAAAATTCAAAATAAGTGTGTACTCGTAGTGCAAACATTTGGGATATTTTTGTTAACGTAAATTTGTACCGGCTTTTGTGTAAAAATGGGGTATACTTTGCTGAAAATGTATTTTAACCCAACACGTGCCAGTGGGGCCCATTCCCAGCGCCACATTCATTGGAAGACCACAGCTAAATTTCTTTTGGGGATTTGAACGGAATTTATTGATGGGCAGAATGATGCCCCACACCTATGGTCAACCAGTTGAGCGGTCTCTAACACGTTTCATCTCCTGGTCATCTGGTTCAACTTGCCGGGGACACATGAAAACAGACAAGCTTCATGCCTCAAATACATAGCAGGGGGGTGTTTCACAAAGATCCTAAGTTGAACTTAACTCTAAGTTGGACTTAAAAAGTATGGAAAGCCGTAAGTTTCTTTGACAACAAATTATCAAAGTCCTTTTAAAAGGCATTAAATGTTGTTTCAATTCATAAATATTTTTCTATTATCAAAGACATTTCATGTTCTTCATGTAAAATTTATGAAAATTCGAAAATACTTGCATTTTTGCTTCTGAATATATTTTGTTCCAAGGCTACAAATGGCTTATCATACTTTTTAATCCAACTTAGAGTTAAGTTCAACTTAGGATCTTTGTGAAACACCCCCCAGATATGTCGATGTTCTCATAACTTGTAATGTATATTCTACCAGTCCTGTAGATGACTACATTCTCTTTAGTTTGATATACGAAAATGTACATTTCATCGTATATAAATATGAAATATTTAAACTTAAACAAATGTCCTGTTTATTTTTGTGTTGGGTATATTTCCGCCTTCCCCCAAACGCCCCTCGATGAGGTAGAAACAGTGCATTTAAACTTACCTGAAATAATCAAAGCAGCGACAAACTGAAGCCCGGTCTGTGAGAAGGCTGAGAGAATGATTCCGAGTGAGCCGATTCCGCTCCCGGTCATGATCAGCTGCCTGATCGAGAACCGTCGAAGCAGTGGGCCGTTGACAATGGCTACGTAGAAAGATGAAAAAAGATAACAAATATAAAAAAAATATATAAAATTAGTGCTACTGCTGATACCCACGATACAATCCTAGAGCAAAACAAAAGAAGAAAAAAATACTAGCTAGCCAACAAATTTATACAAACAACAACACAACCAAAGATCACATTAACAAGCAACAAAATACACCTGCAAGGAAGTTACGCAATTTACAAGCAAGCAAAATAAAAACAATATAATTAATTAATCATCAAACAGATAAACAGCATACCCAACCATTGAATTGAAATAGATTATCAGCTTGATATTCAGAAATGCCAACATGAGTACAACGCAACGAATATTAAATATTTCGGGGGAGTGTTTCACACAGATCTTAAGTTAAACTTAAACTTAGGTCGGACTTACAGTTTTGGAAAGCCATTTGTAGCCATGATATTATCAAGTATTCAATAGCAAAATTGCAAATTTCTGAGACTTTAATGATATTGTTAATCAAGAATATTACATTTCCTTGATAATACAAATAATGATATGCTATTTAACATTATCAAATGCTGTGTTCAAAATTAATGTATACATTTTACATAGCAAATAATAATTTTCCGTAATGTATAAGGTGATCCTCAAACTTTATATTTTCCCTAAAATATTTGTTGAGACTTCTAGACCAATGAATTGTAACACTCATGAGAATGTTACGTGAAATGTTGATACAAAAATCACAAAATAATGTTAAACTAGCCAAAACAGAGAAAACAATGTCTTATTTTATTCTGATCGTTTGCGTAAAGTATCCGATCTCGCGTGCATCTTGACTACCACCAAGAGCGTCTATAGACGTTTTCAACTGAAATATTTGAAACTAAATTCAAATTAAATTTCCATGCTTATGGAGACATAAGAAAAATGAAGACTTATATCAACTTCACAATAAAAATACAAAGTTAACAGGACTAAAATGCAAAGGTTAGGACCAAATAAATTATCATCTTTAAAATAGAAATACAAAATTAACATGGTTAAAACGCAAAGAGTTATTGATATCCATTATAGGCCTGTGTCGTCGGATAAATATCAACTTAACAATAGAAATACGCAAAGATTATGACGAAATATCAACTTAAAAATAGGAATACGCAAAAGCAGGACGAAATATCAACTTAGAAATAGAAATACAAAATTAACATGGATAAAACGCACATAGTAAACAATATCCATTGTAGGCCTGTGTCGTCGGATAAATATCAAGTTAACAATAAAAATACAAAGTTAACATGAATAAAACACAAAGATAAGGACAAAATGTCAACTTTAAAATAGAAATTCAAAGTAAATATGAGAAAACGCGAACTTACACTGTTATACATGTGTTGTATGCATGTTAGTAGTGTATTATATTATTACTACATGTACCTGAAATATCTGAAGGACAATTTATTTGTGCAACGGAATTCAATTCCTGAATTATTATTCAATATTATTGCAAATTTCACCTCTGGAATACATTATTACTTTCTGGTGTTATTGATAGTATGTATGTTACCTCTCTGGAGAAGCAATTTTTATGAATAAGTAATTACATGTTTGAATTACTATAGTTATTTATATGTTAAACTAGATATAATATTATCATAGAGATTGGGTTTTTATTCTTAAATTGGTCACTCACCTTGTAGAATGTTATAATAATTATTATTATACTAATGATAATAATAATAGCATTACTAATAATGATAATAGGTTTTATTATCACTCAATATGTTCACAAGGTTATGAGGTGTGTATTGGTAATTTTTTTTTTTAGTATATTTAATTGATAAGACTTGCTATATCTGTGTAAATGCCATACACTTAGACACTGTATTACCTTGCTTTGGTTAGTAGTTTGCATCTGTTCTGTTTGCATAGTCTTGCCATAAATAAAAGATTGCAAATGTTCAAATGAATGTATTATACATGTAACTCTCATCCCTTTCTCCCTTTCCCTTTTATTCTCTCTCTCATCTTCTCTCATTTTGCCTTTTCCAATTTCCCTATTCTTCCTTTTATGTAGCTCGCGCTCCACTCACTTGCTCTTTCTTAATTTTAATATTTATAATCACGGGCGTAGACATGTCATTGATACCCATTCAACTGGGGGGTGGTCTATTCATTCATTCCCCCCCCCCCCTGATGAATATGTATTACGTAACTCGCTACGCCCGTATTTATAATGGTGTTTTGCGCTGTATATACATTATGTGTATTGCTTTTTAATGGTGATGTTACGAATTGTCATTTGTGTGAACCCGAGACAAGTTTCCATTGAATTGTACGAATAAAATGAAATATTGAAAATTGAGATTACCAAATATTCCTGGTATCCCGTGAGACAAGCCGGCAGCTAGCCCGATGACCCAGGTGTATGTCCCGAGGTCGCGGACGAGATCGTTGAGGAGCACTCCGTACGACTTCAGCACGCCGAGCTCCATGAACAAGATGAACGATGTACACACCAGATAGTGCCACCGAGTCCTCAGTTCGCCATGGTTTGCATCCATGATGTTGTTTGTTGGAAGTTATTCCCAAATGTGTTTTCTCAATGCTAATAACAAGTCAGAGCGTTAGGTGTAGGCTGCAAAGTATGTGTTAATGTGTTGTTCCCCCAAAGAGTGCTTTCTCATAGTGCGCCGATGGGCAGTGAACCAGTCTAGGCTGATGTGGCCGAGTGCACGATCATAACTGATATGCAACGGATGAAGCGGAGGTGTGGCGGACGTAGAACGCATGCTCAACGGCCAGGAACACAATGAATAACGAAGGTCAAACGGAGGGAACGGTGGTCAAAGGGAACAAACGTACATGAAACGATTATGCACTATACAGGGTGGCCCAGAAAGAATGCAACACCTACGATCGTTAATTTTATCAACATCATCGACCACATGTCATTGTTTTTTGTTTGATTGGGTAGAACATTCTTTTTCCAACAAAATGATACCATGAGCATTGATTTTGGGTAAGGCGTTTGGATCCTAGGGCAATTTTTCTGAGTAATGAGTAATGTGTGAAAATGTCACGTTAAATGGATGTTATACGGCCAAGTTATGAGCGAAAGTGACATTCATTATCTCCTTACACTGACTTTGTCCACGATTAAGACTATCCAGTGGATAGTTTAGGGTGTTTCAACATTTCAATCGTAGATATCTTTTTAACGAAATGGAAATTCGAAAAGCCGAAACTTGTCCCATGCTTATATTGTTAATACAAATACAACAAGCTGTGGGGGAACCGCTGCAGTTCCAAGTTAATTTTGAGGATTTGTACAATGTTTCTGAATCCCTTTGAATGTTGTTGTTGATGTTGTTTGGTGGCAATCAGTCAAATGTGACAATTGTTGCCAATTGTTAACATTTTACACTGTAGTTTCGCCCACATAACGAATCAAAAGACCTTGAACCGACTTGTTCTATATACAAAACGAACCAGAGCTCTTAGAATGTGAACATTTGAACTTCTTAACAAATTCGTAATTTCGTCAGGTCCCATAATATTCGTCTCTATTATGAGCATTGCTCTTTCAATCATATATTGAGGGCATTTAGCTAAATAATGAAGTACAGTTTCCGTTTCTAAGCACCTATCACATAAACCATTTTCCTGAAGGCCTAATCTAAATAAATCAAAGTTGAATCATAATGGGGTTCTAATCCCTTTTAAAGGGATCTAGTGGCATTGTCAGAACAAAAAACAATACTCAGAGCTCTAGTGGTTCTTTAATATTTTTCATTCGTACTACCAATAGAAGCATGGAACAGGTTTTGTTTTTGTTTTAATTTTGTTTTTGTGAAGAAAAATGTGTACGATTGAAGTGTCCAGATTTATAATTATTGTGTATAAAGTCAATTTAATGCGTTCGTGAATATCACTTTGTATTTTCGTTCATTACTCGGCCATATCAAATCCCATTAACGTAATATATTCAAACATCACTCAGTGGACATAAATAACAAAACTAGACATGGCATGTTAAAGGGATGCCTGTAAAGTGTCTAACTCCAAGAAAACTACTTGGAGCTTCCTCGTTTATCTTCTACCGTGTTGTTTAGCTTATGGTAAGAGAATAATAAAATAGGGTTAGATTTTGTCAAATGCCCCTTAAACGGTCATAAACCTCATAGATGTCATAGTTTTTCGTTGTAAGAGCTGACGCATATTTTCGCTTTTTTACAGGGGACCACCAGGCAAAGAAAAACACATTATTATATGTTTTGGTACCGTTTTGTGATATCAAATAGATACCCAACATTTTGCAAAGGGTTGTGTAATTCATAAACAAAGCAATTAATTTCCACCACTTACGGAACCACTGCTATTTACTGGTTCCATACGGGCCAACCATTTGCGAGTGCGCCAATGCTATTCACGCGTACGTTTGTAGACAATAGATTCCCGGGCGATTCGTTCGCTCTGCACACACATCGCAATTCACCGCACGCATCGCAGTCTTCGCAATTCAGACAGCATGAACGCATGCTTTAGAATGGTGATGTGTTTCAATTTTTTTTTATTTTTTTTCTGGAAACATATTTTTGGTGAACTTGTTGATGGAATGGAATACTAAAGATGTTACCTTTCTTTAATAAGAATATTATTTTTGGATGGTGGTACCCTTTAACCAGGAAAGCAGTGTTCTTTTTCAATGAAACTTTCACACATCATTCGGACATATCTTACAATGATTTTGGTACAGGATTGAAGTCTCAAATGTCATGTTGGGCAATATCTGACACTTTACAGGTACACCTTTAACCATTCATCACGTTTTGCACATGTCAATATACTTCAATACTAGATCTCTATTCATAATAGAATTTGTTTCAATGCCATGCGCGGGCAATGCTCTTTGAAACACAGTTTACCCTCTACTCTGCTTAAACCAAACTGATTTGGATGATAAACTAAACACAAAGGAACGGAATATCACCAGTTATAGTTCAATAGCATGACAAATAATTCAAAATTAGAAACCTTATTATGCAGCCCTCGTGTATAATAAACAAATATACCATGCACCGAGAGCCTCTACTATGGATTCCGAGGTGACAGGAAAAGCACTATTTTCTGAGGGGCTCGAAATAGTGCATGATATATTTGTTTTATATCCTTCCTATGATTTAAAGAAAATTAATATTAAAATGCTTTCACTTACCATAAATGTCACTTTGAGTCGATGATTCAGAGTCATCCAACATAATTCCAATTATGTAATCCAATCATAACTGTACACGTTTGTAGAATAGTCAACTTCGTCTTCAAAAGTGACGCAGTCTAATGGCAATGCAACGATCAAAATATCCACAAGGAAACGATAATCAACGCGAAATGTAAAACCAGAAGTTGAACACTTTCAGAAAGGCTTGGTACGAACAGTCACGTCACGTTCACGTTCATGTCACGTTCACGGTTCTGTACCTTTTGTGAAACAATTCACCCAAATCTACGAAGTGTAGGGTAAAGTGACCCAACAATTTGTCGTTTTCCATGCCGGTAAAACTCGAAGTGTCGCGTTAACCAAATCGTGACGTGAGCGTTTAATCAAGATTTTTAAAATTGCAAACGCTTGTTACTAAGACTAGACATACACGCACAAAGAGATTTTAAAATGTCGACGAAAATGCCGATACCCCCTTATCAAATCTTTTCAATCATTATGTTTATAATATGTACGTGCATAATTCAGAGTAATCTGAGACGACAATATGCAGTTCTGTCATTTAGGTAATGTACAACCATACCACTTGCATTATTTGTCTTGTTATTGGAGTATTTCTAAAGACGTGTCGTGCGTGTATTTTGGCAAATGTTGATTTCCAGCTGAATTGCTACACGCAGCGGACAATTCAGTTCGCATACGCCTGAAGTTTCCCGTGCTCGACGTCTGCGCGTACTGGCGTGAGTGAGTGAGTGAGTGAGTGAGTGAGTGAGTGAGTGAGTGAGTGAGTGACTGGCAGCAGTGATCAATGAGTTTAAAAGTAATAAAACAATGATTTGATTAATAGTGTTTATTTATGGTTATTGAATCGAGTCAATCTATAAGTCAGTCATTTAATCTAATAAACAATCAATTAATCAGACAATCATTATAATGAAACAATCACACCAACCAATCAATATTAAATAAATCAATTAATGTATTTGACATTCGAACTAGCTACTTGTAGGCAGTGGCGTACCCAGGATTTTTTCAAGGGGTGGGTGTAGGGGGGGGGGGGAGGAGGGAATATTTCGTCAGACAAATTGAAGTAAGCGGGGGGAGTGTGGGTAGGGGGTGTCCGTAGAAAATGACCGCAGCCGAGGACGAGACCAGGACCGGTCACAAATTTCGAGGCCGAGACCAAGACATTTCTTGAATTATGTAAGGGGGTGGGGATGGGGGTAGGGGGTGTCCATCCCCCAGCCCCCAGGCCTGTGTACGCCTATAATTGTATATTACAGTATAGGTAGGATCAGGACGGGTTCGTTCACGATTAAATTTACCGAGAATTAGTCTCTTCTCAACGACAATTTACATTAATTTGTTTTACGCAAGCGCCAATTTACGTGAGCTTTCATGAATTGCATATAGTATATCTACAAACTGTTGGGTCACGTAACCCAACACTTCGTAGATTTGGGTGACCTGTTTCACAAAAGGTACAGAACCTGAACGTGACACTTCGTAGATTTGGGTGACCTGTTTCACAAAAGGTACAAAACCTTCACGTGACGTGAACGTGAACGTGACGTGACTGTTCGTACCAAGCCTTCATAAATGCAACAATGTCAATGGAATGTCAATGGAACACTAAGCATATAACATGAGTCATGCGGTCAATGTTACACACACGGCCGTACACGTATTACAAACATTGCATTTGCACCGGCGTAAAACTACTGCATGCAATGCACCGCTAGTGCTGCAAGTTAATTGTTGAATGTCGAATTACTGTCACAACCACGGAAGGACAACGATGCAAAATATGCACCATTTTCGGAAGTTTTGAATTCGAATACCGCCATGTTATACATGAAATGCATCTATAGAATATTCTTTGGAACTTATTGCTATTCACGGGTGAATAGATTCTGTATTTCTTTTTAAATTACTCTTTGGGAAATCTCGTCGAGCATCTTTCGCAAGCTAAAACAAGGCCTCCGCTCGCAGAAAAGCTTTTAACACGCATCTCTATACCGTGACGTCATTCATAGTATAGTGCACTATACCATGAATGACGTCACGGTATAGCACATTTTTTCTCTATGGGCATTACTATGTTTGGTCACATGACGCTATGTAAGCCAATCACTGAACGGATTTCATCAATGAAGGATATAATATGTTTTTTTATTTTTTTAAATGCTGGCGTACTGTCCCCTATAATACTACGCTATACAATCACGTTGTAAAGGCGAGTGCAAATGTAATTGATAGAATAGCGAAATATATAAATAATAATAGTAAAGTAATATGTGTGACGCCTGGAAAATGTTGTTTTAATAAAAATAACATTAACAGTGCAATCACTACTAATGATGATATACAAATATAATATCAATACTGATGCATTAGGCCAGAAAATCATAACGTTGATTGAGTCAACAAGTAAGTTTTCGGGTGTGTCTTATAGTTATTCCTCCAAATTACGTACATATAACATTTACAATTGCATATATACATAACCAGTCTGTCTGACTTAGAAAAGTTACTATACTTATAACCAATAATATATGCACACACACATGCACACACATGCACACACACAAACACACACACACAACAACAACACTTTCCGTGTCCCCAAAATCAGTCCAACCATGTATGCCACTATTGTTTTTAACACGAGTAAGTTCATTCATTTGACTTTGTATTGAATTGAATGGAATTGAATTGAATTTTCCACATCATCAACATACAAATTATATACTTGTCCTTACTTACAAAGGATACAAAATATAAAATACAAACAAGGAAGTAACATTACATGTGCATTTTAAATATGTGGGGGCTATTAAAAGTCAAATTTGACTTATAGCATAGCCCCATTCGCCCTTTGGTTGCAGGGTACAGGGTCCCAAATACGAACCAGCGACATTTGTCATTATTATTAGCATTATTGGATCTAACTCAATGTCATGTCAATATGCTAGAATAACTTTTTAAGAACGTATAGTGGAACACTAGTACCCTCTAACTCATTCAACCATAAAGCAGGGGGCTCGACACTCGCACTGGCCCACGCGGCTGGCCCGGGGCCAGTGACATTGCACTTCGGGCCAGCAAAAAAAAAAGACCTATTTTGGTGGCCCGATCGGGCAAGCAGATTTTCAACCCAACATTGACAAAGATATAAAAATTATACTTTCTTCCATGTCGTGCTTCATCTATCAGGCATGTCAGGAAAGAGTGATTGTTTGAACAGTAAACAGTTTACTCATGAAATACTATTTTCGGGCCAGTAAATGTTTTATTTAGGGCCACCAGAAAAGGGGGATAAATCATTTCACTGGCCTGACCGGGCCACATGACTGACAAAAAAGGTAAGTGTGGAGCCAAGCAGATATATAAACTAGGGCTGGAGCTATTATGGGTCGCAATCAATCTCCCGTCCTCCGTGGCACAGGACCAGACCTAGTTCTACTGATCGCTTCATATGATTGTGAAAGCCTTTATGGTTGAATGAGTAAGGGAGGTACGTGTCCTCTGCTACGTTCTTTTGAGTTGTTTGCTCTTCTAGCATATTGACATCGATGAGTTAGAGCCAATGATGCTAATTACCATGGTACATGTCGCTGGTCCGTAATCGGGCATGTGCCAGGGTAGCCTTTAACAAGGCTTCGTGTCTCAAGCAAGCAATGGCTGCGCTGCATGCAAGATCAGGAACGACTGAACGCCTGATGGAGGCTATCTGGCAAAATGATGAATTCACGTGCGATTATTGTGGGGGGGGGGGGGGGGGGGGGGGCAAATGTCCCCTTTAGTCGCGCCACTGATTCTACAGTACCCATTGGTTTAACATATGTCAAACTATTATCCTGCAATTTGCAATTGTGATAAATATCTAGCTACCAATTTATTATCGGTTTTTATTTAGTTAGTTATTTAGTTAGTCATTCCACACCCTGAGGGGGTGTGGGGTATGTGCCATTGAGACCTGTAGGCTATATTGTGCGCGTGAAAAAAATATGAGCATTTGTTACCCTTTGAGGACTTCAGGATCTCTAATTGTATAAAAAGTGCAGGGGGGGGGGGGGGGCTAACTTTCAACAAAAAAGAAAATACAATTCATGAAAGAAGAACTCGCCGATTACCCTCCCACCATGGTGTGCATGATTCGCAAGGGGAGAGAGAGCCCCCCCATTCCGATTGGTCGTGAATGACTGTGAGTTAAATGACATTTTACACCGATCTTTTACATTTGATAATAGGATTTCTAATTCATCTTGGTAGGTGGGAGAAACCAAGAATTTAAAATCAGAATAATGCATATTAAATGAACCGGAATTTTAGTTTGATGATGATGATGATGATGATAATGATACTACTACTACTACTACTACTACTACTACTACTACTACTACTACTACTACTACTACTAGTACTACTACTACTACTAATAATAATAAAAGTACATGTAATATAATAATGATAATAATAATAATAATAATTATAATAATAATAGTAATAACAATAATCATAATAATAATCATAATGATAGCTAAACAAGAACAATAATAATGACAATAATATCAATGATTCCCCCCCCCCCCCCCCCGGATACACGCCCCCGCCCCCTCCGGCGCAAATAGGCATTACGGTCTGCACACATTGCTATTGTAATGTTCCTATGTGTGCCTTATACCGCAGCGGCTGTCCGCGCGCCCGTTACACTAGTACACTTTCAGTACATTATCGCGCTAGCAAATTATTTTTTACAAACATAGGCGGCAAGTTCCTCTATAGTCACGAGTTCCTGTTTTGAACCTGAACATACGTTGCCCAGTCCCATGTGTGACAAATTTTGTTGTGAAATTTAAGCTTATTTTTAGATCGTAACTGATTCGTAATCGTATATAAAAAAGATAAGTTGTCATAGTTGAATACGAATGATGAGTGAGAGAGCTTGTGTCATTGACATCAGTAAGTGACTGTGCTACAGAATCCTGGAGATCAACGATTCAACGTGTCGTGTCCTAGAACTGTAGAACTAGAAGACTAAGTTCAAACTCATCAACAAAGACAAAGTCAGATGTCAAACTCAAAACTCAAACTTCAAACACAAAGACAAAGTCCAAAGTCAAAGACAAAAAGCAGTAAAGAGAGACGTATAGCAAGGGGTTGTATTACCGAACGGGTTGTATTTCCGGACATGCAAATTCACATAGCCTATATAGGAAAAACATTCAAATTTTGAAAGTTTAATTTGACAGTCGGCATTTTAACGGAGGATAATATTAATAAATTAAATGGATGTTCAGCAAAAATTTTCCATCATTCCCCGAAGAAAATAAGCGTTCTGAGGCGTTTTGCCGCGCACCTGTGGCAGCGCGCATGTCAATGACATTCCCATGCAAAACATTCACGTTCGGTAATACAACACAACATTTTGCGTCGGGAAGAGGCTTCTTTTTGTTTTATGCGCGTTTTGCCGCGCACCTGCACACAACACTACATTGTAATGCTGCGCTATACGGGAACAATGTGGGACAGTACAAAAAAAGTTTGTCAAAATTTCACACAAAATTCTTATCTTAAATTCAACAAAATCAATGATGACTGGCCCTAAAAATGATACAAGTGTTATATGAACTTACCAAAATGGTCCAAATTATTCTTCAAATGTCGAAAAAAATGGAAAATCTGCAGTTTTGGAAAATAAAAAGACTGAGAAAATCTCAGTCGTGATCCCTCTCGAAAGTGTTGCTGCTATCTGGATGACTGTCATGTATTTCCCGCAAGCTTCCCACACCACACGTGTTACCGTATCCGAATTCTGACACGGCGTATCCGAATTCTGATACGGCGTATCCGAAATCGGATACGGCGGGCATGCTTGCAGATCGCGAGTTGGCTTGTTTTGGACAATAATAAGCGGCCTCCGCATGTTGCGGGCGGGCTTTCTTTGTTTACGATGGGACATCGAGCAGGAAGAGAAAGAAATGGAACTTATATGACGATTTTTGTAAGTATGACTTATCATTTTGAAAATGAAATTTTGTACAATAAATCATAAAATCAGCTTCAATCTCGGTATGCCATCTTTTACTTTAGATATGCTGTTCTTTTCTCTCTGTTTGTAGTTCAAATTGTGTCCCGTAGATTTTTACCACTGTGAGCAGTAAATGGTCCTATCAGGACCATTTACAATACATTGTAGATGTGCGCACCTGTGGCAGCGCGCATGTCAATGACATTCCCATGCAAAACATTCACGTTCGGTAATACAACACAAAATTTTGCGTCGGGAAGAGGCTTCTTTTTTGGAATGGTTTACAAGAAAGTTGATTTGGAGAAAAATTGGTAAATTCTTGAAGATATTTTACATCGAATATGTTCTTTATGAGTTTGTTTATGCAGCTACTCGTATAATTTTCACTTTGATTTTATGCATCTAATTTTTGTTTTGTGCCGTCAAACTATCGGTATCCGGTAATAGGACACGGTATTATACTACTAGTATATAATACTGTGTCATAATACTGTGTCCTATTACCGGATACCAATAGTTTGACGGCACAAAACAAACATTAGATGCATAAAATCAAAGTGGAAATTATACGAGCAGCTGCATAAACTCATAAAGAACTAATGCTGTTAGGTAAACAAAAAATCCCGGCCCGTTCTCGGATCGTTAGAATTCTATATCGCTAACGAGATCTCGGATCGGATCGGATCTCGGAGAAAAAAAATATTGCAATTTGCTCTGAAAAAATGCAGCGTTGTAGACTCATCTTTCTTGTTTTATATGGCAAAAATATTAATAATAATGACGTTTCGAGGCATGTACATATCAATTTTTACGGAAAAATAATATTCAGATTATTCAGAGTTTCGCAAGAAAAGTATTTTTTCGATGGTTTGTTCGGCATCGCACCACACGTTTCACAGAAACTCAACCCGCCAATCGCGTGGAAAACCGCGCTTGTGAGCCACTGCCCTCAAAAATCGGCTATAAATTACCCTTTTAGGGAACCACACAATTCTGGTAATCTACTTACATGATAACATGGCATCCGAAAGCCGAACAGAATACAAAATAACCCCCCAAATCAAAGACAAAACTGCTGAATTATCGATATATTTCCAAAGAAAAAAATCGGATTACGGACGGCTAGGCCTCGAGAGAGCTCCAATGAGTTAGCTAGCTATAGCTTGCATGCACATGCAACAAGTTATTAGGCGTTAATTTGGTCGTATTACTTTGCGTGTGTTATGGTGAACGTTTTTTCTTACGCGAGATCCATCCGCCCAAAATTGGGGAATTCCCGGCGGCGGATCTATATCTGCACACGCAATTATACAAGCAAACGGGAGCGGTGTAGTAATTTTTTATCGATATTTTGCGCAATTGTTTTCATTGTTTAGGGGCATATTTTTGTTTCCGCCCAGCTATCAAACGCCAAGAAATCATGTAAGTAGAATATCAGAACATTTTTAAATGTGCAAATGACAATAAAACGTATTCAGAGCCACATTTTGAATGCACTGGCTTATTAGCTCGATCATACAGACATCCAACAGACGTCTCCCCTCGAGTATCGGCGTAACTTTGATTGCACATCCGTCCACAACATCGTTCAAATGACTAGCAATTTCGCGCATCCTGTTCAATTTTCGACTGCAAAACGAACTGACGAACCATGAATTTCTCCAAAATAACCACTCATAAAGTAAACAATATTGATTTCCCCATTTCTTATTTAAATTACACTACTTAATGGACTGTCAAACATACACATGTTCAATTATCACTGGAGAAAATGGGTCGGCAAAATCTTCCGATATTTTCTACCGAGAAAAAATATTTCTCGGATCCGTCTCGGAATCGGCTCGGAAGCCATTACCGCCGGGATCTCGGATTGGATCCGGATCGGATAACAGCATTATAAAGAACACATTTGATGTAAAATATCTTCAAGTATTTACCAATTTTTCTCCAAATCAGCTTTCTTGTAAACCCTTCCCAAAAAAAGCCTCTTCCCGACGCAAAATTTTGTGTTGTATTACCGAACGTGAATGTTTTGCATGGGAATGTCATTGACATGCGCGCTATCACAGGTGCATGGCAAAACGCGCGTAAAACCCCTCAGGAGTCAGGACGCTTATTTTCTTCGGGGAATGATGGAAATTTGTTGCTGAACATCCATTTATTATCCTCCCTTAATGTCGACTGTCAAATTCAACTTTCAAAATTCGACCGTTTTTCCTATGTGAATTTGCATGTCCGGTAATACAACACGTTCGGTAATACAACACCTTGCTATACTACTAGTGCTTTTACTACTCAAATGGTGTGTTTCACCGTTTCGTTCAGCTTCGGCTTTACCCTTGACTTTGACTTTGATCTTGAATGATGATGAATGCAGATCTATTTTTGTTAAAATTTCATGAAGTTGACTGTTGAGATTTTGGCATTTCTTCCAAAACGTGTCCACGGAATACAATTACAATGGCAATGGCAATGCATTACAAAAAGAACAGATGCTCTATTTTGTGTCTATAGAGCATCCATTTTTTATGACATGGGCACGTCTGATCTTGGAAGGGAATGATGCCAAGTCCAAGATTTTCAAGCAAAATAAAGCCTATTATTATTGTAAAGACTAAAGTGTCAATCAAATTCTTATTTTTTTCTTTAGATTCAAGAACTTGTGTTTATCAATTTGTTTAATGAATAGAAATTGACCATTACCATACTCTATGTTTTAACATGTTTGAACATGTTTGTGTAACTTTTTTAAATCAGGTTTATCGCCATGGTGATCGGTCTCCAGCCAGCACGTTCCCAAACGACAAGTATAAAGAGGATGCATGGCCGCAGGGATTTGGGCAGTTATCAACGGTAATACAATGTCCCTTCCTAGTTCCTACTCTGACAAAAAGCCTTGTATTGGGGTAGTTCACTTAAACAGTAAGCCCCTTGACTTGCAGGGGTGGGTAGTTCACTCATACACACATTAATCCATTTTAATGTGTGTCGTAGGAAAGCATCTCTATCTAGACATAACTAGAGACAATGATTTTCCGTTTTAAAAAAAGGCCTTTTCTGTTTCAGAAAATCTGGAATTCCGTTTCAACCTGCCTGAAAAACGGAAATTCCGTTTTGCCATCTATACTTTGTAGTATGTGAAAAACTACAAATTCCGCTTACATAGAACTTCATACAAAATTCAATGAGTAGGGTGCAAATCGTTTTTATTTTGACATGGTAGATAATTGATTTTCAGAAATTAAGATTTTCACCCACAAATCATCAAAATTTGGAGGAATGTGTCATGCCTGATATCAGGAAAGACTTACCACAGGCCAGAGAGTAAATATCTTTAAAATTTATTTTTAAAAAAAATCAAAAAAAAGAAATCTTATTTTCCGTTTCAAATGGTCAATTCCGCGATTTCCGTCCGTTTTCCGCAATCGCGGAAAATCAGTGTCTCTACTTAACAATGCATTGTTGGGTGCATAATTTTTGTCTGCCAACACATGCATTGTCTATGTACAATGTACCTGGCCAGTAAATTGTGCACTAATAAATGCTAACCGAAACCCTAAAGGGTTGTGGTAAAAATGGAAAGTCAGATTTAAATGATTGAAGTAGGGGGTGCAGTTCCTAGTCGGAATTCTTTGATTCTGGTGAAATATATCTGAATCAAATTACACTTTAAGATTATTTGCAATAGTAATATTTAAATAGAGTTTAACAAATGTAATCAAACGAGATCTAGAGTTTTAAAAATATGTAATCAAACAAAGAGTGTACAAATGAGAAATTTATTTAATCAGAATTATAGTGTTTGATATTCTTTGTAAAGTAGAAAATTGTTTATCCCTTTTGGAGTGAAAATACATTAATTTTTTAAGAGAACTGGTATTAAAAAAAGACCCTCATTAATCAAAGTCGAATCATTACCACTTGTGGGCAGTTCCAAAAGGTAAAAACGAGTTTGAAAATAAATGAAAACAAAGTTCTCGAATATTTTCAATACAAATCAAGATTTGATACACAACACCAGGGGGGTGTTTCACAAAGATCCTAAGTTGAACTTAACTCTAAGTTGGACTTAAAAATTATGGAAAGCCATTTGTAGCCTTGGAATAAAATATATTGATTTATAAGCAAACATGCAAGTATTTTAGACTTTTCATAAATTTTACATGAAGAACATGAAATCTCCTTGATAATAGAAAAATATTAGCGATTTGAAACAACATTTTATGTCTTTTAAAACGACTTTTATATTTTTTTTCAAAGAAACTAATGGCTTTCCATACTTTTTAAGTCCAACTTAGAGTTAAGTTCAACTAAGGATCTTTGTGAAACACCCCCCAGACCTGCTAACAGTATGAAAATGCGCCAGACGGTGGACTGTACTTAAAACCTGAAGAAGAAGAAGATTAATTAAATTCATAGTCTATTCATAATGTACCAGCGAAAAAATTAATATTTTTATTTCGGGGGCTCCTTTTTCGGGGGCTACTTTTATGATCTCGGGGGCTACAAATTTTCCGGGCTCTTTTTCGAATTTCAGGGGCTACTATTAAGCTCTAATGCTGTAAGTGATCATCTTATTATAAGCATTTGATCACGATCCAAACAGAAAATCCAACAAAAATCCCCCCCCCCCCCCAAAAAAAAAAAGAAAAAAAAAGAAAGTTTTTTCTTTCTTTTTTCGGGGTCTACTTTTTTTCTTTTCGGGGGCTCTTTTGGGCATTTCGGGGGCGAATTCGCCCGCCGCCCCCGTGTATTTTTTTCGCTGTAATGTAGTAATCTGTCAGTGTCTTCTCCCACACTCCACAGCTGGGAATGCAAATGCAGCATGGACTTGGTCAGTTTCTTGGAAAGCGTTACCAGTTGCAGAGTTTCCTCAACAGCACGTATCGCCGAGAGGAGATCACCATTCGGAGTACGGACGTCGACCGGTGCCTGATGTCCGCCCAGAGTAATTTAGCTGGACTTTACCCTCCGCAAGGCGACCAGATTTTCGACCCGGATATAGCTTGGCAACCCATTCCAGTGCACACCGTTCCTAAGGATCAAGATTATGTAAGTTATCATGAATAATTTCTTACAAGAACAATTTACCTTTCGCAAGGGGACCAGGTTCTCGACCCAGACATAATAGCTTGACAGCCCATTCCAGTACAAACTTCACCTAAAGATCTAGATTATTTAAGTGATCTTGAATAAGTTCATGTTTATCCTCCGGTATCACCCCCCCTCCCCCCCCCCCCGGCCGAAATCTCAGCCACCACACAATTTTCGCACACAGATAATCTACAAGATGCATTATTTTTTTTGTTAATAATCAATTTCTGATTAAAACTAACTAATTATGCAAATTTATGCAGAATTACACTAAATATTGCTCAGAATATGGTAATTTTGTGCATGAATATTCTTTATGACTAAAATAAAAACTTTTCAACATTAGAAATTGCGACAGCCATAATTTTCCTTATGTATTTCTTTGTTTTGGGAATTTCTTATGTATTTATTTGTTTTTTTTTACTTATGTTTTTTATTGTTTTTTTCAATGGAATTAATTATTGACCATTGTCCAACCATTTTTAGCCCAAAATTAAATAATTGCAGTGATTAGAATGAAAAATAATGTTCGGTTTTGTGTATTCTCAGAAAAAATTAATTTCCATAGGATTTGTACACAAATCACATAATTGAGCGATTTTCGGGCCGACATTCACTTACAAAAGGTCACGTGACTTCTGAACGGTATACCCAGTTGTCGCAAATTTGGTCTCAAAAGTTGTGCAAGACTTCAATGAAAAAACTCATGAAGTCGCGCAGTGATACCTGCGCATGTTGTGGAATAATCCTGCGAAATGTCAAGTGAATTCCATCCCCCCCCCCCCCCAAAAAAAAAAAAAAAAAAAAAAAATGAACTATCACTTTACTATTCCTTTACTGGAAATAATGTCCACATTGTATATTAGCAATGATAAATGTCTCAACATTTGATTGCGAATTGATAATAATTCAAATTGACGGTAAATGCATTTCATTTCTCTCTGTTCTACATGTAGCTGCTGCGCACCGAGGACCCGCCATGCCCATACTATCAGGAGCTCTACCAGGAAGTCTTGGAGTCTGACTATGTGAAGCAGATTAACACAGAAAATAAGGTATCTAACTATACACACGGCTCTGGGGTATGAAATGGGTTAACCGGGGCTCCACACTAACCTTTTTTGTCAGTGACCCGGTCGGGCCAGTGAAATAATTTCTTCCCCGTTTCTGGTGGCCAGAAAGAAAAATTTACAGGCTTGACAATTTTATTTCATGGGTAAACTTTTCACTATTTAAAATATCAGTCTTTTCTTGATCAAACCTGTGATTATACGATGAAGCATAACATGGAAGAAAACAAGATTTTTCTCATTTTGACAAAGTTGGGTTGAAAATTTGCTTGCCCGATCGGGCCACCAAAAGCCACTATTATCCATTTGTGCTGGCCTGAAGTGCAATTTCACTGGCCCCGGGCCAGTGCGAGTGTCGAGCCCTGGGTGAACCTCTTGCCACTACCACTCGCACGATTGCCTGGGGGCAAGTAACATTTCATAAATGGTTTAGTTAAGTTGCCCGGTGGGGCATTCTGGCTTTCATCAGTCAAGATATGCGCCATGTCTCTCTTTTTGCTGAATGTGTGATCTTTTGTGAAGCCGGATGTGTGTTGACTATCATACTAGTTTTTTCCAGTATATAAAAGGCTCCATATTAATTTTGTTTGTTACCGGCCCGATTAGGCAAGTAGAACAGTTTTCTTTCAATTTTTGATGACATGAAACAAACATGCACTTGTCTAAGGCTGTTGACGAGTCACGGGTACCCGGGTCCCGCCGAAAAATGTCGAGTCCCGGGCGCAAAAATCGATATTCGATATCCCGAAAAAAAGCAAAAGTCCCCTTTTTGAACGCCCGAGTTATCTGCCCACGCTCATTTTCTTTTCTTTCCTTTTCCCCTCTTTGAACGCCAGAGTTATCATCCCACTCCCATTTTCTTTTCTGTCCTTTTTGTGTTCATGCACTCTGTAATAATATGCTAGTTATCATTCAGTTCATTATAAACTCATGAGATGCAATGTATTAAACCATGTTTTCCCAGCGGCGTGACATGCCGATAGCGAAATCAACAAATGGGTAAATTTCGGGTACCCGTGACTCGTCAAAAAAATTATCGCGAGTCCCGGGAGGGAAATACTCCCGAAATCGACACCATTACACTTGTCCCAAAAATTTGCAAACTCTCAAAGTTCTGTAAAATTTAAAATTGGTTCAAAACGTTGTCGGAAACGTTGCAGCGAAAACCGCATTCACTTGTATGCGGTTTTCGCCGCTGCGCCTGCACATGAAATTGAACTACGTAATACGAATGGAAAATGAAATTGTATTGGGAGTCATTGATTCATTGCATGTACCAATGATAATCGGCAAGAGTTTGTAAAACGAATGACATTCGCTGACAGAAAATAACCAAAAATAGCGGCGCGATGCCTATGACAATCACATTTGCTGAAATGATTGGGCCCTGCCGAGGTCATTTATGTCCTATTTTCGTCAGAAATTTCGTAATCGAGGTAAATTTGAACAGCATGTTACCATAATTCCGTTAAAATCATGTCAGAAATGCTAAAACTATAATTGATTTCCGAATTTGCTGTATTTTAGAAGATGATTTATTGTCATAAATGCGCTGCATTTTTGTCACTTGAATGAACATGATAACTCTGGCGGTCAAAGAGGGGACTTTTGCTTTTGTATTGATTTTTGCGCCCGGGACTCGACATTTTTCGGCGGGACCTGGGTACCCATAACTCCAGTCTAGTAATCCTGGGGGGTGTTTCACAAAGATCCTAAGTTGAACTTAACTCTTAGTTGGACTTAAAAATTATTGAAAGCCATTAGTTTCTTTTAAAAATTGTAGAAAGGTTCTTTTAAAATGCATAAAATGTTGATTCAAGTCACTAATATTTTCTATTGTCGAGAAGATTCCATGTTCTTGACAAGTTGATGTACCATATTTTATGAAAAATCTAAAATAGTTAGCATTTTTACTATTGTATACTGTTTTATTCCAAGGCTACAAATGGCTTTCCATAATAGTTAGGTCCAACTTAGTGTTAAGTGCAACTTTGAATCTTTGTAAAACACCCCCTAGATGTGTAAGGTTCTATTCCCAGCAAAACCAACATTTTCTTTACTCATTTTAATTTTTACAGGATTTCTATGCAGATCTGAAGAAAAACACGGGTGTGACTTACGTCGTGGATCTGAGTTCTGTTTATAGGATTGAAGATCCCCTATTTTGTGAGGTATGTATAATATGGCGATGTATGTTTGGCTTTGCACACTACACCTGATGTTTTTTTTCTGGTAAATAGCTGAAAATGATTTGCAACACAACACTACAAATAATCTTTCCTTCTGTCAAGGAGATTACATGTACTTGGAGTAACATTTCTCAAAAAGTCTCAAATATTTGCATTTTGTTAAAGAATGAATATATGTGACCTTACACCACAAAACGACCAATAAGTCTTGGAAAATGATTCTGCTGATTTTCCTATGACATCACAGTAGAATTCATTACCTTTAGAATGGTATATAATTTGTCATATTCAGACAAGGCCAACCCTCTGAAAATGAGCGCCAAAGATTTGGAAAATGACTGAAGCAGTTTTAAAACAAGGGAGAAATGGGCCATTTCAAAGAGCGGCATCAATTCAAGCGCTGTAATCTGCTAATTTATATTCGATGAAAAAACATATTTTAACACGATTTCTGACTATCAAAATTTCACAGAAGGTAGATTAAAATACTTTCATTCAGGACATACACAAATCCGGAATCTCATATTTTGATCCAAATTTGACTATTTCAGCTAATAACAGAGAAACTATCTCTGCGACATAACGGTCGTTTTGTGGTGTAAGGTCACATATGATCTTTGCAAGTCCCCTCCTGCTTTACTTGGAATATTTTCTTGCAGCAACCAAACAATTTGACTCTCCCAACATAACATAGGTAACAGATGACACCCTACTGAAGCTGGAAAGCCTGACCAACTTTGGCATGACTGTCCTGATTAGCACCAAGAAACATTAAAGACAAAAGTAAACTGCCAATTGGGTCTTTTTGGGCCTTTTGGCTTCACTTGTATTATTTGTATAATTATTCTAATATTTGTGTCCTCACAGCAAGCGCACAATAAGACTCTCCCAACTTGGGTAACTGACGACACCCGACTGAAGCTGGAAAGACTGACCAACTTTGGCATGACTGTCCTGTTTAGCACCAAGAAACATTAAAGACAAAAGTAAACTGCCAATTGCGTCTTTTTGGGCCTGTTGGCTTCACTTGTATTATTTGTATAATTATTCTAATATTTGTGTCCTCACAGCAAGCGCACAATAAAACCCCTTTTTAATTGGAGAACGTATTTTCTAGCTCGCTATTACCCGAGTAAGATTTCCATAAAAACAGTAGGAGGTCGGGTCGTAAAAGACGCAACGAGAGGTTGTGCAGCGTTTTAATCAAAAGTGTTTCTCCGGGTAGGTTACTATAGCAACCGCACCTCTCTCATCATGCGCCCAGCTGGCGTGACATGTGCTAATCGGCGCGCGCTGGTATACGTTAGCGCGTGAAATTTTGACGGTCAATTCATATCGGGTAAACATACAACAGGCAATCGGGAGCGCAATTGTCAGTCTACTATAGTCACGCTAGACGGTAGATTAGAATTCAGGAACAAATAATTCTAGTTAAATCTCGCTGATACAGGTGTTGGGATATTGCATGAGCTAAAGATCAGCGATGAATAATGCGCACACGTATAGATGTACCCTGGAGTGAGCTGTTGTAATTCCAATTTGTATATTCATAGTATTATAACTTGTATTATTTGGGCAAATTTAAGTCTAAAATTAGGAGTATATGGAATAGTGTTTGTGTGTGAACTTACAGCAGTTTAAATTGGCAACCTTGTTTACAAGAGTACCACATGTTCCCGATCCAAAACGCGATCGCTGCAATGTTTACATTTTTTACGGCCATGACGTCATCTACCCGGGTAACGTTCTGCGCGCTTTTTAATACAATGTTTATCAGCTTAACATCCTGACAACGTCCTGACGTTACCTCGCTATTACCCTAGCCCGACTAGGTTGAATCCTACCGCGCTGTTGTCAGGACGTTACCCCGATTGGACCTTTTTAATACAAACGCGGTAGAATGTCTTCCTGACAACGTCCGGACGTTACCGCGACTATTTTCCTCAATTAAAAAGGGGTTTAAGACTCTCCCAACTTGGGTTACTGACGACACCCTACTGAAGCTGGAAAACCTGACAAACTTTGGCATGACTGTCCTGTTTAGCACCAAGAAACATTAAAGACAAAAGTAAACTGCCAATTGGGTCTTTTTGGGCCTTTTGGCTTCACTTGTATTATTTGTATAATTATTCTAATGTTTGTGTCCTCACAGCAAGCGCACAATAAGACTCTCCCAACTTGGGTAACTGACGACACCCGACTGAAGCTGGAAAGACTGACCAACTTTGGCATGACTGTCCTGTTTAGCACCAAGAAACATTAAAGACAAAAGTAAACTGCCAATTGGGTCTTTTTGGGCCTTTTGGCTTCACTTGTATTATTTGTATAATTATTCTAATATTTGTGTCCTCACAGCAAGCGCACAATAAGACTCTCCCAACTTGGGTTACTGACGGGAAAACCTGACAAACTTTGGCATGACTGTCCTGTTTAGCACCAAGAAACATTAAAGACAAAAGTAAACTGCCAATTGGGACTTTTTGGGCCTTTTGGCTTCACTTGTATTATTTGTATAATTATTCTAATATTTGTGTCCTCACAGCAAGCGCACAATAAGACTCTCCCAACTTGGGTTACTGGGGACACCCTACTGAAGCTGGAAAGACTGACCAACTTTGGCATGACGGTCCTGTTTAGCACCAATAAACATTAAAGACAAAAGTAAACTGCCAATTGGGTCTTTTTGGGGCCTGTTGGCTTCACTTGTATTATTTGTATAATTATTCTAATATTTCTTTCCTCACAGCAAGCACACAATAAGACTCTCCCAACTTGGGTAACTGACGACACCCTACTGAAACTTGAAAACCTGACCAACATCGGCATGACTGTCCTGTTTAGCACCACGGAACTGGCAAGGCTTAAAGGAGGTTGGTTTGTGTCTGTTTGTGTGGTTGTTTGTGTGTATATATTTATACAGTCAAACCTGTGTATAGTGGCCACCCAAGGGAAACAAGACAAGTGGCCATTGTACACAGGTGAACTGTATAGACTGGTTTCATTATATGGTTTCAATCTGCTGTGGATCACTTTTGGTGGCTACTATATTTGTGTATAAAGTGTGTGCGAGTGTTGGTTAATATTGTGTTGTGTGTTTATGTGTTTTTATGTTGTTGTTTTTTTTGTGTGTAGCAAGACTCAAAGGAGGTTGGTTTCTTTTTGTCTGTTTGTGTGGTTGTCTTTCTTTGTGTGTGTGTGTGTGTGTTTGTAACTTTGTGTGTGTTTTAAAGGTATGGTGTCAAGAAAATCAGCTGAAAATGGCATTTTAGCCCTTCAGAAAGCCACTTACATGTAGATTTCAAATAAAACAACTGTTTTGCACTTGGAAAATTATTTATAAATGATATGAGGACCTGAAAATTTACTTTGAAAGTGCCCCCCCAAAAAATTGAGTTCGGGAGAAGAAAAATGACGTCATAGTTGTGACGTCATCTGCAGGCAATCACAGGATCCCCGATACTCTAATTGTCATAGACGTACACGCTGAGCGCATCTAATCACATTGACAGAGAGATATTATTTCGATTTTTTTCAATATCTACATACATTTGTTTGAGTTTATAATTATGGAGGATCCACACCCAGATTCATCTGATTCTAACAGTGAGCGTGAATTAGACGAAAGATCTGGATCAGAGTCAGAATCGAGTTTTGAATTGACAGTTCCTGAAGATAAAATTCCAAATTGTGCGTCGGCAGCCAAAATGGAATGGAAGTGATAGAGGTGCAACCGAACAGATTTGTTGAGCGTGGCTGAGCAAATTCATGACAATTTCCCCATAATTGCAGACACCATTATTATAATTCTTATTTCATTATTTGTCTCCACAAATACAACAAAAATAATTGCCAAATAAAGGCGCATACTCACTCTAATATCGCTTCGAGGAAGTCTCCGATATGATTATAGCAATCGTATACCCAGCCCCCTCGCAGACAGGTCTTCCGGCCATCAGCACGCACGAGCGCTGCGGCTAGCCCAGGCCTAGCCCAACCATAATAAGTGGCGGCTTCATCCGATCACGTCTCAAAACATGGTGTACAAAAATGCGGTGTTTCGCACTCAAATTCATCTTTTTATGCGGCAATAAAATGACAAGCATCATTGCTTTGATGGATCTATTTAACAATATTTACGGAAATATATTTACAGAACATTCAGAATTACCTCAGTTTTGAGCAAAATATTACTTTTCCCCGAAATAAACAAATCCAAAACTCAAGTCGTTGGCGAGCGTGCGGGAGGAACATCAATTTCTGGGCATCGATATCATACACGTGGTCCACGCCGTTTGCAAATTAACAACAAAACTACAAAAGAGCGCTAAGTTCAGTTCATTTATTGTTTTTTTCTCTGTCGGCATTAGAATGCCGACATCTAATGCCGACAGAGAAAAAAAACAATAAACATTGTCAAAGAGGCCACGAAAGTGATAGATTTGTCCATCTAAGGTAATCGTTCTTGTATTTGTTTGAAAAGCCATGCAAACATGTAAGTAAATTAAGAAATAGTCAAGAATAGGTGCGATCGTAATAATCTTGCATTTTCGTTACTTTTCAGAACTTGTAATACATTAGGTAGTTGGCGCGGCAGCTAGCACGCGAGAGCATAACCTGTCTTGCCGCGCGGCCCCCCGAAACTCTGGCAGACCTGCACACACTCGCTAGGTCCTTCCCAGTCGGCCCTCGTTAATTTAACCTTTGAGTTCTAAATCCGCCTCATACGTGGAAAACGGTGCAGGCTTATACTTTCCTTAGTCAGATGTGTTGCTGCATCTTGCTAAAATTCATTCCTGAGGCAATTTCAGTTAATCCTCAATTTTCAAGCAAATACGAGTTTGTATTACTAGCAAGTCAAAGTGTTTGCATTGAACCACGTTGTAAACAATTCTCGCTCTTCCGTGTTATTGCCTGCAGGTGACGTCATGACTCATGAGCTCATCGCTCCGCTAAAATTACTTTTTTAGGAGTATGGAACGCCGACGCGAAAAAGAGCCAAAAATGTGCATGAAATTTTCCTTTTTTGCCCAACTTAAGGATTAAAAAAATAAAAAGAATGTGGTATATCAATAAAGGCACATATTCAAAGCTATAAAGCTGAATCAAAGCCGGGATTGCGCCCCCCTCCTTTAAGAGAAAAACTAAAAATACCAACATTGGTATGACTGTTTTGTTTAACACCAAGGAACTAGCAAGACTCAAAGGAGGTTGATTTTGATTGTCTGTTTGTGTGGTTTTCTGGTTGTTAGTGTGTTTTTGTATGTGTATTCATTGGCATCGCTACAGGGGGTGGGGGGGGGGGGCACATACCCCTTCAATAATGTGACAAAATCAATACAAAAACAAAAGGGGAATATCTTAACAAAAATAAGGAAATACTTGTACAAAAGGTGTGCCCTCCCCAATAATTTGCATGCCCAGTCCGACTATGCTAAGCCAATGTGTGTATGTCTATTTTTGAGTGTGTGTTAGTGTGTATGTGTATATCTGTGGGTGTGTGTGTACATGTACTACTTAATGTCTTTATTATTACATTGTTGTGTTGTTATCATCATCTTTATCTTCCTCTTTTTAAGTTTGTCATTATCTTCTTTTCATAATCATCGTCATCATCATCATTATCATTACTGTCATCATCATCGCTACCATCATCACCATCATCACCATCATCGTTGTCATCAGTATCATCACCATAATCACCATCACCATCATCGCCATCATCACCATCATCACCATCATCACCATCATCATCATCATCATCATCATCATCATCATCATCATCATCATCATCATCATCATCATCATCATCATCATCATCATCATCATCATCATCATCATCATTATCCCCATCACCATCATCACCATCACCATCATCACCATCATCACCATCATCATCACAATCACAATCATCACCATCATCATCATCATCATCATCATCATCATCATCATCATCATCATCATCATCATCATCATCACCATCATCACCATTATCATCTTCTTCTTCTTCATCCTAATACACTTCACTGACAATTTAATGAATTTATTCATCAATTACCAGTATTAATGAACAACTTTTGATATTGTTTCTTTTTTCCAGGCCCTCTTGTCGGGAAGATGATATCGGACATGGAAGCCAAGAGTCAGAACTCGTCAATGCCCATCAAATTCAACATGTACTCAGCAGTAAGTATACATGTCTCACCTTTAAAGGTACTTAGTAACATTGCCCAAATCCTCAAAATCAAATTGGAATTCGAGCGGTTTCCTCATACCTTAAAATATTCATATTAACAATAAAAGCATGGAACAGGTTTCGGTTTTTCAAATTTCCCTACTGCAAAATCAGCTTGCATGCCACATGGCTATAGCATTTGCACGCAGCGTACAAGTGGTTGAATTAACGTGTAGGTGCTAGATTTTGTTAGTTTTATTGTTCAAAAAATTAAAATAGTAAATTTTAAATCAGTTTTTGTAAAATATTTACATTAACAGATAAGTTATGATGTATTCTTTCACATAATAATTGATTGATACACGTGTAGATTTCGCCTATTATTTCCATGAATTACAGGCTGTACAGCCTAGAAGATGACAAAATACCATCATAATATAAAATGAAAGTGTTGTATTTACATGATTGAATCTAAATGTTTGTCAGGATAGAAAGTAATTAAGCAACTACTAGCCCGAAAGGTGCACAAACATTGTAACTGTAACCATGTGCAAATGTTCATTCACTGCCGTACATGTAATATTGAAGTATGCAATGTTTTTAAATCAAACGACTACTTTGCAGCACTCATGCACGTCACCATTCTGATGTGTGTCGTAGGCAATGCATAGACAATGCATGGCTGGTGCTCAATTTTGTCATGCTAACACATGCATTGTCTAAGTACATTGTATAACCAGGGCATTGTGCATATTCATGAATGTGGTCATACTATACGTAGTATTTTTTTTTGAAAATTGAATACAGTTGTGACCTTACACCACAGAACGACCAATAAGTCGGGAAACTTTTGCTGCTTTTCATAAAACATTAAAATAGAAGTCACCTTTAAAATGGTATATCATTCGTCATATTTGGACTAAGCAGACCCTCTCAAAATGAACACCAAAGATTTGGAATATGGCTCAAGCATTTTTAAAATAGGGGAGAAACGGGCCGTTTAAAAGATCAGTTTTTATTAAAGTGCTGTAATAAGATCACATTTATTGGATGAAAAAAATAATATTTAAACATGATTTCCGATGCTCAAAATGTTACAGAAGCTAGATTAAGATATGCTTATTCAGGAAATACCAAAATCCTAAATCTCAGATTTTGAACAAAATTTGACTATTTTAGCTAATAAAAGAGAAATTACCACAGCGACATAACGGTCGTTTTGTGGTTTAAGGTCACAGTTATACTTCCATTTTCTAGAAGATGAATTCCTTTTGCTCTTTTCCAATGACAGTATGTCACAATTTTTAATGCCTTCATCTCTGCACTGTATTGTAGATCACTGACATCAAATACAACATGTCCCAAAATAAATTACAACGGGACTTTCTGCAACGATAACTTTAAATGAGAATGAGGATCTTTTGTCAATCATGTCAGATGTCCCTTCCCTCCAGGTTTTGTAAGGAGACGTGTTGTCCATTGTGTTCATCACGCGTTATGAACGAAAATGGACACATGACATGATTGACAAAAGATCCTCATTCTCCATGACCACTGAAGCAAATCAAATAGGGTTTTCTGCAAGATATAGGTAATAAGTTATAGTTTCATACCCTGAAATATCATTCTGATTGATGTACTATTTTAAAATTATCGTTGCAGAAAGTCCCGTTGTAATTAATTTTGGGACATGTTGTATAGTGCTATTTCTTCACAAGACATTATATACTTATACCAATGCACAAAATTAGGTTTTTTGCCTTGTGGCCCAGTCTGGGTTTTTTTTTTCTTCAAAATTTAGTGTGCTGAAACCTAGAACTGGTGGCCCCAAACAAAGAAATACAAAACAAAACACATACATTTGGTTATCCATTCGGGAAGGTATAATTTGCATGAATGAAATGTTGATGGCCCAGAGCTCATTTGTAGTGGCCCCACGCTTAGGCCATGAAAAACAAATGGTTGGATTGGCGTAACCCGCCCGACCCTAAAAATACCGCCGACCCTAAAGGTTTTTTCTGATTTTTTTTTTTTTTATTATATTTTTTTTCTTCCAATTGCGATATATGTGTTATTTGTGTGTTATATGTGTGTTTTTGTGTATTTGATGACACACGCGGTACCCCGGGGTACCGTTGTACCCCGGGGTACCGCGTTGTGTAGCGCCATCTTGTGTCCACTCGAAGCACAACCGTATTGCGTTGTGCATGCAGTGCAGCGCGCGCTTGTATGCACGCTATACCCCGGTACAGCCCTAAAAAATAAATAAATAATTGAACAAAATGGCGGATATTCGTTTGGTACCCCAGGGTACCATTTATGTCATCATTTGTGGGAATCCTTAAAAAAAAAAAAAAAAAAAAAAAAAAAAAACCCTACCTACCTACCCTAATGTTTGGTTGCCCGTTACTCCAATCCAACAATTTATTTTTTTTTGCCTTATGAATTCCTTTTGGTCTTTTCTGATCAATGACAGCATGACACAACGCTTGCTGCCTTCATGTCTGCTCTGCAAGTCTACAACGGCAAGCAGTCTCCTTACGCATCTGCAGTGGGTGTGGAATTATGGGAAGACGACAGTGGGTAAGCATCACTCAATAGGCCTGATTTCACAGCAGAGGGGGGAATTCGATCCTAGATTTAAAGGGATCTAGTAACATTGTCCAAATCCTCAAAATCCAATTGGAATTCTAGCGGTTACCCCCCCCCCCCCATACCTTGTTGTATTCATATTAAAAATTTAGAAGCATGGGACAGGTTCAATTGGTTTTTGGAATTTCCCTATCGTTAAAATGATATTTGTGATTGAAGTGTTCAGATGTTAAACTATCCACTTGATAGTCGTAACCGTGTACAAAGTCAGTGCAATGAGTTAGTGAATATCACTTTGCATTTTTGCTCATTACTCGGTCATATCCGTCCATTTAACTTGAAATTTTCACACAATACCCAGTGGACATATCAGATAACAACAATATACTTTGTATCAACCACTCATCACTTTTTGCACGTGTCAACAAAGTTACTAGATAGATCCCTTTAAATACACTGTCCATCTTTTGTAAGTCAATATTCAAAAGTTGCAAGATTATTGTCTGATATGAAATAAAATAAAAATTTAAGTGCTAGCCTAATAGGATTAGGAGTAGACTTACAAATACTGCCTTTAAATGCTTCCATACATATTCTTTATATGTGTCTGTCTTTTAGGAACTTCAACGTGAGCATGTGGTTTAGAAATTCGACTGACCAGACGAATCCGTGGAACATTACGCTGCCAGGCTGCACAGACATGTGCCCACTCTCGGAATTCAAGACTCTACTGAATGACGTTGTTCCACTCAACGTGGAGGCTGAGTGTGGGGCTACGCACCGGAAAGATTATAGTGAGTGTAAAAAAAAAAAAATCTTTACTCTATGTATTCAGGACTCAAAAATAAAGACTGGCTCACTGGCCTTGGACCAAAAAATTAGCCTCTGGGACCATTAAAATGTAGTCTCGGACCACCAAAATGTCATTCATGACTACATGACTCTTCTACAGAACGTTGTTCCACTCAACGTGAAGGCTGAGTGTGGGGCCACGCACAGGAAAGACTATAGTGAGTGTCAAAAAAAGGAGACAAAAAATTACTTCATGTATTCATTATTATATGGTTTGTTGACTGTAACATGTGGTTTAGAATGCTTTGATTTCCTTGCATTGGAAAACATCTGGAAAATGAAAATTCTGATCAAATATAATGTATAACACCTGAAAAAAAATTCAATTCTAAAGGCCCCTTTTTTTTACCATTCAGTATGTTAGAAAGGAATTTGTAGGTTTGAATGCTTTCTTTGCTTTGTAGTTGAAAAACCCTGAAATAAGAAAATTGTCAGATTTTGTTTGTGGTCACTCACAAGAAAAAAAAACATTGTTAGTGTAAAACAAAACATACATTTTGTATGTTACAACGGACCATTGTTTGTTAGGGTTTTAGATTGTGATATACCCCATCGAAATCCCAAAGTCTACTCTCATTGATGAAACATTTCTTTAGCTCCTCCTTAACTTTGAAATAATTTGCCCGTTTGAATCAGGCATTCTCCTAGTTTAGAAACATTGAAAACAAAGTTTTAAAAAAACTCTCTATAGTATAGCTTTTTAAAGCCGTTTCTGAACCGATTTTGATCAAATAAAGTTTATTCTGCCATTAAAATAGTATGCTCTTTCAAATGTTACACTCAGTTTTTCATTATCTCACAAAAAAATTATTTTGTGTATCAAAACTGAGTAGCCCTTTAATATATTATATAGTGTTAGTTATTATTATTGTTATTTTAAATGTTCATCTTTTTTCTTTCCTCGTCTTTCTCCAGCCATACCCATCATCGTGGGTACGACCCTAATTGCGCTCATCCTCCTCATCATCTTCGTCTACATCGTCTGCCGCGGCCGGCAGATGTCACGCAAGGACGGGCACGTTCGTCTTTCGCAGGAACCAGATTCCGTGGCCTGATGTCTTTCCGATCAAAGAAAATCTGCGGAGGGTTTGCTGATGCTCGTGCCACGTTTTTTTAACCCGTTCCCTACGAGTTTATAAAATCCCCATAGACTTTGTACACAACCCACTCGGTTCCCATGGTCAACGGGTTAACCTTTCCTAACTAATTTACTAATTACACACAAACAAAATCACAATAATCAACTTTTTATGTACTGCAGCCTGTACATGGCTTTTGTAAGACCCCAATTCTCCAACCTTAAATCTTTATGATTTTATGATCATAGGGCAGCTTGGACTAGTATGCTCCCCTGGGAGTTGAGACAGTGCACAAGATAATTGTGCGGGTTTGAACTGTACCTGATGACCAAGGGTAATGATGCCCCTCTGAATAGGGCACCTAGATACATGGCGCTCTATAAATGCTATATATTACTTAATACATCTTATTCTACCCAAAGAAACTGCAAATCGTTCATTGGTTGGGGTTGTTTTTTAAGTGGCTCCTACAATGGTACAATGACGTGGCATTTGCTCCTGCAACAGTTGCCTCTCTGGTATATCGCCAACTTATTAGAGTTCGGATTAGGGTTAGATTTAGGTTAAAGTTCATGATTAATGGTGAGGGTAATTTAAAGATTTTATGTAAGGGTTCTCCTTAGGGCAATACATCTGTTGTAAGTTTATCCAAAAAAAACATGATAGCGGAGCAATTTTGCTGAAGCAAATTTCACTGAATTTTTGGCTTTGGAACATCTGTCGCAAACCCAGCGTAAAAATACACAAGCATGTGATTGCAGATATGCACTGGGTTGGAAAGAATAGTACATGTTAAGTCTCATTAGTTAAGGTTAAACATTATTATTAGTATTAGGCATTTAGCTACGCTATTCATAGTAAACTATATCACAGCGCTTACAATAATATGCAGTATAACAACAAATCATAAACAAAATATTGACAAACCAAAGAAAACAAAATAATAGCGAATCAAGTAGGAAATAAGTACGTTTTTATGAGTTAAAAAAAAAAACATCCACTGATGGAGCAGCTTTTATACAGGAGGGAAGTTTATTCCACTCCTTAGCCGCTGCAACATTGAATTTGCGATCTCTTGCCTTACTACGAGCTACATGAAAAGTTAATCGAAATGGGTCTGCATTGGAGGGAAGGTTTGTACGTACAGGTTGATACATCTGAAGACACTCATTGAAATACTCTGGTGCCTGATCATGAAATAATTTACAAATAAAAGAATTATTGACAAAATTTGATTGTATATTTATTTTACAGACAGGAAGAAGATAATACAAACACTGCATCTTTTTGACATTTGTAGAGAAAAACAAATTATGCACAGTATTTTAAAAAAAGAGTAGAATATATAACATTTTAAGAATGAATTTCATTTTGTTAACAGGGCTGAGACTGCCATAAAATTGGAAACGACTGCCAAATAACTCCACACGGACTTTTATTTGCGTAGTAGCCTGGGCTAGTATTCCTATCACCACGCTAGCTTTAGTTCCATTCTAATTCTAACTTAAATGCTAGGGATAAGTTAGCAACCATAAAGTTTTCTTTTTATATTCACTATGATGTTATTCATTGTGGATGAACTATAACGATAATATACAAAATAATCACTTGTCTCGTGAAGTAAACGAACGAAAGAACGTACAACGTTTCGGGCGCATCTGCTACCCTTCGTCAGGTACTATGACTTGGAACTGCGCGGTCGCAATTTATAAGTGTGCGAGGGTGCAGCGCACCCCGCGTCGTCACGGTTGGGTGGCGTAGTTACGGCGTAGTTACGGCGTAGTTACGGCGTAGTTACGGTTGGGTGGCGTATAGTTATGGTGTTAGGCATTTATTATATACCTACCAATCCTTGTTAACCGTTGTTGTCAACTGAAAGGATCTCTTGTGCCATAGTTAGCTCTTTGAAATGAAATGAAATGAAAATGTATTTACCAAACAACACTATCGTTTACAAATATAACATAAATCACAGAACGATTACAATTGATAGAATATTATACATGTAGTTGGTAAAAAAGCCGGGACCAGCAATAGCGAAGCCTGCTAGTCGAGGCCAGTCCTTTCACAATTATCACAACAAGAATTCAGATATTTACAGAAGTGATTATTCAAATACCGTTATATTTACAGGGTTTTATGCCGAATCAATCAACATAATTCTCTATGAGATATCTTTATCCCATTGCCTACAAGAACCTGATGGACCCTGTATTAACTATATGGGGATTGATATATTTAATAGTAGACTTAGAATGGAAATAAGCTAGTATGGTTTCATGAATTATAGGTTCATGACAGACAGGCTGTAGGCCAAAGGGCAAATGTTTTTTGTTTTTTTTTCCCTCTCGGGGAATGTATGCAAGCTATAAGCAGGGAGCATGAAAACTGAGTCACGATACTTAAAAGGTTCTAGTAATATTGTTGACATGTGCAAAAACTGACAAAGGGTTGATAAAATGTATTTCTCTGATCTGATATGTCCACTGAGTGTGAACATTCCATGGCTGAGGAATGAGCACAAATGTAAAGTGATGTTTGATAACTCATTGCACTCTGTTGTACACAGTTGAAATTTTCCTGTGGAGAATTCTAAGTCTGGACACTTCAGTCATAGCTATTTTTTATAACGTAATAGAAATGCTCCATGCTTCTATTAGTATTCTGTTGGTCGCACATCCGGGTATTCCGTGACCCCGCATGCACACGTCTGCACTGCACTGGAGTGAAAACGCTATGTTTTCACTCCAGTGATTCACGTGAACAAAACAATGACCCGGAAGTGACGGGATGCCGACCCAGAGAATACAAATACAGCAAGGTATGTGAGAACTGCTAGAGTTCTAAGTCAGTTTTGTGGATTTCGACAATGTTACTAGATCCCTTCAATTTGTGTGGTATTTTGAATAATTAGTCTGAACAATTATTTTTTTTTTTTAACTCAAAAAATTGCATGCCTGCTTCACAATTTAAAATAATAAGTAATTGTCTAAAAGTGAAAATGTATAAAGTGAATTACATTTCTTTAGAAACAGGATTATTATAGCAAATGTAATGAAGTGAAATATGAATTTCTCTATCACACACTTAGCCAAAAATATATTTTGTGGCCATTACTTTGAACATGTATTATCTGGTATTATTTTGTCACAATTGTTTGAGTTTATGCAATAATAAACTAGGGTATATATTTTTCTCATATTGTAAGAAAATAATTGTCCATTGGTAGTATCAAAAAGTATTTTGTTCTTTTAAATGTCTTTAATTGTCTGTTTGAAATGTACAGACTGCTTATGAAAAACTGTATAAGATTCCATTTGTTGGGCTCTCATATACTATAATGTACAGAATATTATTTTTTTCTTCATTGGAGTGACCAAAGTGTCATTTATTTACGAAAATGTATTTGTTATTTTGTTTTGTATCGTTCTGTCATGTTATTATAGGAACAAAAAAAAAATGTAACATAATGTAACATAAAATGTAATAAGTATGTTTTGTTGCTTTTTTTGATAGTTTATGTTTTGTGTTTTTTTCAGTACTTTTCTATATATTCAAACTTATTTGAAGAAATTGTTTGTGTGCAATGTACGTGTACATGTACATACAATGTACTATATGCAATTTTCACACTCTCTAAAAGAGTATAATCATCCCACAACACATAATGCTCATCTTCTTTTTGTAGAGATATATAAAAAAAACTAGTGACCAAGCGCCACTCTGCGACGCCATGCATGTGCGCATAGGATCCTGTATACATTAATCGCTTGCGCTCTGAGTCTTTTCGATGAACGTATTATCGCATAAATAAACGTTGCTCACAGTGCGTACAAACATATGCGTGATTGAATCATCAAACAGTTTCCCCGTGATCGGGATTTAGAGCGCAATATGGATTTAGACGCCACAGAGATTGGAGATATACATTTATTATAGAAAATTAAATGGTGATTGTTTAGAATCGTCAAAACTAGCGCTCATTGTATCCTGCAACAAATCTCTTTAAAAAAAATTGTATCTTGTCACTAGAGGACTATTTCTGAAACGTGTCTGAAATTGTATAATGATATATATGGCTGTTATTCTTGCATATTTCCGATGCAAGTGCTTACGTGTTACTTCTGTGTTTAGGCTTTTATATTATGTAATAAGGTGCACTTTATAACTTTTTTATGATAATTTAGACTTTGGGGTAAATTAATGAGGTTTAAAAAAGTATTAGAGGTTTAAAACAAAAATGTTTTGTCTATCATAATGTATACTTCACTAGGGTCTAAGGATACATAAATTAAATCTTTCATGTCAAAATTGTGAGACTGAAAGATGAAACATATTTTACAGTAAAATGCATTGGAATTTGAAATGTTGTACTAATAAGGGCCATAGAAAAGTTATATATAGTAAGCTATTGTAATTATATAAAAAGTGGCACTGTCCAAAGTGGATGAAATCTGATTTATTTGATTAATATGGACGCTTTTCAGTATTTTATATTTTTTTTCAATAAGATTTGTGTGATTTCTGGACCCTTTCAGTATGCCTATTTTCTTCATATGTGGACAATTTACTTAATTGGTATACATATTTTTTTTGCTAATTTCTGGTTTTGGACAATACATAGACCCTATTTCTGTTTCTCTGGAAATCATTGTACAACATGTTCTAGTATTTTTCTTTTGATTTATCTCTATGTATTTCTGATATATGCAGGACCATTTTATATATTCTAATGTATACCTTTTGGACATATGAAATGTTGGGAGCTAAGTTGCTACACTTTCTTCTCAACATTATGTGGACATTTCCAGTATTTTCTTTCTATTATACATTTATACTCTGTCATTTATTCTAAAATGTGTCAGTTTTTAACTTTTTTTATATTTTTTACAATGAAACAAAGAAAAAAAGTGCTTTGCTAGGAATTGAACTCGAGACCTCATTCTGAAATGCTTTTAAAAAAAACAGGCCCATATTCATAAATAAACCACACTATCATAGTTTCATTCGTAGTTTATTTTAGATAATAAGGGTAAGTAAGCAACACAAAGTTTTCTTAGTCACTACATTTTACCTTTGTTATCTTGGCAAGTATTTATGACCTAAGTTTAGCACTATAGTTGGCAACTAAAAGAATATCTTGTTGCATACTTAGCCCTATCATCTAACATATACTTAGAATTAAATTAAAAGGTAATATGGTTTTATGAATATGGGCCAAGTGCTCTTTAACCAATAAACCAAATTGACGGTTCTGGTCAGTGACTGATTGGAAGGCACTCAAATGATTGGGGGGGGGGGGGGGGGGCACACCTTACAAGGCTTATGTCTTTCTTGATTTTTACACAGATTTTCCCCTTATGTTTTTTTTATTTATAGTTTTTGGCAAATTATTATCATTATTTTATTTTATTAAATTGTATTTGTTTAATTTAATTTTATTTATTTATTTATTTTTTATTTTTGTATTATTATTATTATTTTATTTTTTATTTATTATGTGCTCCCCCCTCAAGTCAGAAGGTATGTAAACCCGACACAAACCCAAAGGACAAGAAGTCGACTTTATATATATTTGTTTGCACAGTGTATATTTAACACTTAGGGACACTTTATAATATGCTTTCAGTATTTCCTTGCTTTCTTGCTCTCTTAGCATAGATTTTCCCTACAATTTCTTATTTTGGACATTGCATAGAATCGAATCAGTATGTACAATTTTTGGACAGTGAAAAAAAATGTTTTCTTCATATCATGGGATCCTTTGAATATTACTTCTTATTTTGGCAATATATCTTTAAAAACTGGGTTTCTCTCAAGTCTTATTTTGGACAGTCCCCATGAATCTATATTTGGGACCAATTTATATGATTATACTCTTTCCTCTGGCCTTCTTCATCTTATTTTGGGTGTGCTACTGTATGTATGATTTTACATATATGTTTTGTGATTGTATTTTGTGTGAATATGTTATGCAAAGCTACTTTTATATTGTCATTTTGAAAATAGCAGGTTATAATTATGCACAAAATATTGTCTATGTTTAAGGGGATGGATTAAAGTGTATTAATTATCTAATAATATCATTCCATATAACCTATATTTGACCTGTTGCCCCAAAACCATTATAAAGTCGCCAAATATAAAGCTGAGAAAATTGAACAAATAGTTGACTTCATAGTCAATGCACTGTATATGGCATATTTCTATATTTCAGAACCTTTTTGGGAGAAAGTAGTTATGAAAGTAGTTATTACAGAAGTTGAGTAACAAATTGTAAATCACTGGATAGTCAATAATAACCGCCTCTACATGGGATTTACTTTTATATATTGAATGACCAGGGATAATAATAAGCGCTTAGAGGCTGTTCTGCATTAGGCGCTATACAAATGCGATCTATTATTACCCACGCCGATGAAATCGGCAGGGGGTTATGTAAAGGGTTCCGTATGTTTGTTTGTTTGTCTGTTTTTTTTTTTTTTTTTTTGTTTGTTTGTTTGTGTACAAGATAACTAGAGAACGGGTGAACGGATTTGCACCAAATTTTCAGGGAATGTTTGGATAGTGACATGGAAGAATCGATTAGATTTTGGTGATGATTGGTTGACCCCTGCAAATTCTGTGGAACCTTGAAGTTTGAGTATGTATTTAATGCACGTGTGTGCCTAAATAATATCTGCACGTTATAGGCGCGGTACGTATACGGTAACCTCGCTCGCGCTGAATCCAATCGAGCAGCAACTAACAAGTTTAGTCCAGGTGTGCATCGCGATCGCGCGCACGGTACCATATGTTATGGTACGGTACTTTCGATTCCGGGTTAATTAATACGGAACGGAATTGAATTGCAACACGCTGATCTGAACTTTGAAGCGCCAAGAAATTGGTAAGTTTCCGAAAAATACATTTATTTATTTAATAATTATTATTGACCCGACACTAATGTGAAGATGAACAGATGTTCATTTTTACATATTGAATACATCTAGACTGGGTTGAGGCCGACGAAGGGGTAGAACAGGGCTAATGGGAGGCGTGGGTATGCTGACTTTGTCGGCCTTCTAGTTATTATTATTATTATTATTATTATATTGGACTTTATACTCTACCCCATTTTGTGAACCGAGCGGAATATAGAGACTGATTTTGGGGTCGAATCATGAGAAAGCTGAGCTTTGGGAGACTGAATTCAGAACTATACCCAAGTCAGAGAATAAACAAATTGCAACTTTAATAAGGGTTTTGTGGTGGCAGGTAACATATACATACATGTAGATTGCAAACATATGCCAGTATTTTGAATCATACTAATTTTCTGTATAATGTAATGTAAAAGGCTGATCTTTGGTCATGTCATTTTTGTTTATTATATCTGGTTCTTGAAGTTGTATAATTCAGGAAATCATTACATTTTTAATGTTAAACCTGTATTATTAAATAAGTATGCATACATTTTTTGTAATAATGAGAATTTTGAATGAAATAAACAATAATTTATGTGGAATATAATTTGTTTTTTTTTTATTTATGCATTTTGTGTACTTGTAGTGCAAAGACCCCCCCCCCCCCCCCCCTTGCCCCCTCCTATCTGTACATCTGTACATAAGTCAATATGAAAATAATTCATTGTTATTTTAGAAAATAATAAAATATGATAAAGGGTGAAACTAAGATAATAGGAGTTATATTACAAACAAAATATCATTATATAGATAAATATAGATTGTAGTATACTATACTTGTTTTTCTGTATACTGTATATCTAGGTCTATATGAAAGGAAAACAAAAGGAAATTCGAATATTAGTAGTCAGAATATCTTTTTAAAATATATTGTTTTAATAAAAACCTTTTTTTATATGATAAGATAGCGTTGCAGACCTAAAATGATATTTATAACAGTTGATAGTACAAATTTCACTTAATTAGCATAACAGCTGAGTCTTCTGACGTGACACTGAGCGTGGGTATTGAATTAAATTTGTGCTTCACCGCGTGCTACCGTAGCTGGCGCTATAATCATAAAATTCGGCAGCCATTATTACGTACAACTTCAATGACAGTCTTCAACGTCAGTAAGTACAATTTCGGATTCGATTATTTCAATAATGTTTAATATCTGTGCATTGTTTGAATGCTCAGTCGTAAAAGAAATCAATTTATGATATTAATCTGATAAAAATAGAGATAACATGTGCCTCTTTGTTGGTAAATTTCCCCTTCGATTGTGTGGTTGTTCAATGTTTCGTTTCGCTGCAAATTGTTAAAGTATTGTCCCACATATTGACATCTGTGTATTATGCAGTCGCAGAAATTTGCATTGTTATGAATATTTTGATCGAGATTTTGTACTCGCTTCGTCTTCGAAGTCGTTATTGAACTATGCCGGTTCCTTAAAAGCTTATTTATTGGAAGGGGTTGCTATTGATAATGATTTCTTTTAAATTCTAGCCAGGTACTTCAAATCAGTCCAAATTCATGTAATTGTAAAACAAATGTGTTGTGATTTGGCTTGATTGAAATTGAATTTGCAGGTTGAGAAATGGTTTTGTTTGTTATAATTTATATGTTATGTTTTTATCTTGTCTGCATTCATAATCACATCATCTGCATGCAAGCACTCAGCAGTGGGTTAATCTTTGACATGAGCTTATTTATGAAAAATGCTCAGAATTGCAGAAGTTATGAGTATGACTTGACACTTGAGAAGTTAAGACAAGTCTACGTAAACACAAGGAAGAAGAAGAAAGCTTGAAAGAGAACTTTTTTTCTTATCATGACTTTAGTCTTAACTCGTTCCCTTCAAGTTTCTGAATTCCCCATAACTATGATCAGCTCTGTGCGTAGCACAGAGCTGTGAATTACTGACGATCGAAATGGTGTAGCGTTTTTGCGATGAGGTGTTTTTATCACCTTTAATTATAATTTTTTTGTATTTGGTTAACCTTTTCTAGAGAACAAAAGTGCGTTGTATCTGCGCGCTACATAGAAATTATATGAAAAGAATAATTACTTACCTCAAATTGATGATTAATCCCAAACGGCTTCGCACAAATATTCGAAATTGTCCTGTCGCCTCCAAAGTCATCGGCAATGCATGCTGGGATATATAGGCGAGGTTTTATTCCGGTTCCGCGCGTAAGTGGCGATCGGTTGACTAATACATATAAGCCAGGCCACTGTACTCAATGTTAACCTAACCGCCTGGCATATACATCGCTCGAAATCTTGCAGGAACATGTTTGTAGATGGGCGATGAGGTGTTTTATCCTCTTTAAGCAGATTTTTTTTAAATTTTGTTTACTTGTACTGCACCCTAAAATACCTATGTACGACGGCGCTACACAAAATTGCTATAAAAAGAATGATAACTTACCTCAAATTGATTATTTATGTCGATCGTCCTTGTTAGAATCCGGCTTTTTTTTTCGATCCGTCGGCATCGCACAGCGGGATTCTAACAAGGACAATCGACATAAATAATCAATTTGAGGTAGGTTATCATTGTTTTCATAGTAATTTTGTGTAGCGCCGTCGTACATAGGTATTTTAGGGTGCAGTACAAGTAAACAAAATTTAAAAAAAATCTGCTTAAAGAGGATAAACCACCTCATCGCCCATCTACAAACATGTTCCTGCAAGATTTCGAGCGATGTAGATGCCAGGCGGTTAGGTTAACATTGAGTACAGTGGCCTGGCTTATATGGCTCGTACGCCAAAGTTTGACCTGCGACCTCACGCATGCGCACTGTGGACACAAATTCGGATACCATTTTGGAATTTTTGCTTCTTACCACAATCTGGACGATAAAAACCTAATTTTGTGAATAAATACACCGAATGGAGCCTCATGTATCAAGACAGTGGACCATTGATGTCCATGGATAACATCCGTCGTAAGTATAAAACCAGATATAAATTGTATAGCATCTTATATACTATTTTTACCAATAATTGTTACGAGCGATACACCTAACACACACTTCAATATGCCAGGCTCTGTGCTACGCACAGAGCCTGGTTAGGTTAAATTCCCCATAGACTTTGTACACAACCCACCCGGTTCCCGTAGTCAAGGGGTTAAAAGAATAAGATTATTAAAAGAAGTCTTAGTTATAAAAAGTCCAGGATGAGATTTACAGTTGAAATTTGGAATTTGTTTTCTGCAGCTTGTGATAAGCAACGCTCGAAATTAACTTTTTTTGCTGGTGGCCCGGTCGGGCCAGTAAAAATAGTATTTTTCAAATTTTGGTGGCCCGAAACCAGAATCTGCTGGCCCGAATAAATAAAGAAGAACAAAAGTTAAATGACTAGTTTAATGAAGTTTGTCTAGAGACAGAGTTGAATCTTAGTCATTATTAGGTGAATTATTGAAAATGTCATACTTAAAATCACAATCTATACCTGCAGAAATGAAACCCAACATTGAATCAGTTCATTCTCATCTTGGAGACACCAAATTATGAAATCAAGGGAGTTTCCATGTTCGTTTTTGTCAACTTTTGAAACTTCATATCACTAACCAAAAAACACATGTATGGGACTGGGCTTTAAAAATCGGCAAAATAATTCATAATTGGCAAGCATTATCAATTTGTCAAGACAATATTAGATGAGTAAGCACAACATTCATACCTTTTTATGATGATTCCTTCATAATATCTGTAAAAATGGACTATTATTATGGTCTGAAAAAAAAATTATAACCCCGATCTTGCAGAAAAAAATTGCACACAAAAACTATCGCGAGCGTGCAAGAGGGATTGCTGACAACACAAACAACATGCATAATTTTAATAAGGGCTGAGATGGGGGAAGAGAGAGGGGGAGAGAGAGCTAGAGAGAGTTGCGTCTTTTTATTTTGCATGGCTTTGCGCGATTGCATTGATTTACGATCGCTCTCTCTTCTCTTTTTGAATCACAAATCAAGCGTTGTTTGTGAGGTAACAAATTTGCAAATAATTCACTTGATTGTCTGCACAATGGTTTCAACATTTGGTGGCCCGATCGGGCCAACAAACATTGGTAAAATGATTTTTTTACTGGCCCGACAGCAATTTTTAGTGGCCCCGGGCCATCGGGCCTGTGCTAATTTCGAGCGTTGTGATAAGTCTTCTTCTTACGTCATCCGTAATGATGAATCTGGCATTTTCAGGAACAGGGCCTCTTTTAACTGAACTTTCAAACTCGTACAATGTCGGCCCAGCTTTGTCGGCCAGATGCTAATCAATCATCATCATTGTCATCATCATCACCATCATCATCATCATCATGATGCAACATCACCATCATCATCATCATCTTCATCTTCATCTTCATCTTCATCTTCATCTTCATCTTCATCTTCATCTTCATCTTCATCATCATCATCATCATCTTCATCTTCATCTTCATCTTCTTCATCATCATCATCATCATCATCATCATCATCATCATCATCATCATCATCATCATCATCATCATCATCATCATCATCATCATCATCATCATCATCATCATCATCATCATCATCATCATCATCATCATCATCATCATCATCATCATCATCATCATCATCATCATCATCATCATCATCATTCTATCATAATGAAAAGTTCTCTGCCAAACATGGTATCCATCTCCTGCGTTTTTATGAAATCTGCCAACACTCCAAAAATGTTGATTATTGCAAACAAAATTAATCTCAAAATGAGACAAAGACAATTATAACATCTTGCAACGTCCTAGCCTCAAGTTCACAGTCACACTGTTCTTGCAGTGCAACATTATACAATATAATAATATTATTACCAATAAAGAGAGTAACTTTACCAGCATTGTAAACACTCTAGTTTAAATCTTATTGCAACCTGAATTCTAGGAAATCGGTTGGAAAAAACAAATTCAAGTGTGCAAATATTTGTAGAAGTAGTAATTAACAAGAATATGTCAAGCCTCTACACTAACATTTGTGTGTACTGGCCCGCTCGGGCAAGTAAAATCATATATTATTACTGCCCCATATAAAATGTACTTGCCCTCTTTCTTCAAGATGAGATTTATTCATAAGAAATTACAATGTTTTCTCATAGTGGAACAATTATTTAGTTGCCCAAGTGGGCAAGCAAACTAGACAATTGATGAAATTTTACTTGCCTGACACAAATTTTTACTTACTTGCCCCGGGCAAGCGGGCAAGTGCTAGTGCCCTGCCGTAATCATTTATTGTCAAAGGCTAAGTATTAAAAAAAAGGAAATTTAAATGCAAATAATGAATTAAAGATAATCATTAGTTATAACAGTTGTAATTGCGATAACGTGCCAAGATTCATGTGTGATTCGTGTGTGTCAATATTTATTTATTGCAAATTATGCTTTTAATAGACTGAACTTAAATCAGATTTTATTGACCATTTTTGTAAGTTTCAGCACCAACCTTTTAAATCCTTATTTCATCTAAGAAAATGTACACCAGGATAATAATACAAGTGCGTCTAGATTCTAGGGATTTACATGTACTCCAGCAATTTGATGTGTCCATGGTGAAGCTGGGAGGGGGGGGGGGGGGGGGGCTGGGGGTTGCATGTGCCCCTCTAACAAATGAACAAAACCAATACAAAACAGGAGGTGAAAATCCTTTAAAAAATAAAGAAATACACCATCTAGGGTGTTCCCCCATATCAGTCCAGCCATGCTACGCTGCTGCGTTGTGTGTGTTCTGTACATAAAAATGGTGTATAATTATGTAAATTATGTTTGTTATTGGATTTAGATTACGTTTGACCGCTGCAATGTTAACTACATGTACTGCCAGCTAGATTCACCAAGATTGTCCTAATTGATTGTCTTAATTTCCTTTTAACATGATTTGACGCCGCCAATTTTCGGCAATAAAATACCTCCAACACAGTACATGGTGCAACTTTGATTTATCTTTTTCAATTGACTTTACGCAGTGCTCCACATTAACTTTTTTTTCTAGTGTCCCTTGGCCTTAGGTCCACCAAATTCATAAATTTTATAATTTTTGGTGGTCCAAAAAAAAACCATCCCAAATATTTTTGAGTACATGTAATCAACAGACATGTAACCAAATTAATTAATTAATTTATTAATTTGTGTCTGTCACATTTAAATACATACTGTAAGTATACAATGCACAGTACAGTGCATGCATCAAAGTGCCAATGCATTAACCAGGGCTCGACACTCGCACTGGCCCGGGCCAGTGAAATTGCACTTCAGGCCAGCAAAAATGTCATATTTTGGTGGCCCGATCGGGCCAGCAAATTTTTAACCTGACATTGACAAAATTAAAAAAAATATTGTTTTCTTCCATGTCACACTTAAAGGGAGTGTCCACCTTTTATAAATCGTCTGAACAGTTTCCAGTACTAGACGGATGAGGATGAATGTAACATACACACAAAATTTCAGATCGAACAACCCTGTAATTTGGATTGTACGAATGAAAACCGAATGTGTAGAAATCATCCCTTCATCAAACTAAACTGGGTTCCAAAAGAAACTTGTCACTTCTTCAGAGCGACGCTCACTAAAATCCATAGCATCAAATTGAATCATATTTAGACACAGATAAGCTATCATTCTCCTTATAAAGCATATCTGAAAAATTGAAAGGTTGCTTTTGCCAAAAAAGAGAAAAATGCGATGGAATCGCTACTGGTCACTTTACAAAAATCACAGAAACTGCTCGCTGCGAACCTCCACGAAAGGCGGTCTATTCAGAACTTTCAATAGCTATTCATTCAACATCAAAGGCGGGTTATGTAACCACCAGGCTGGCTATTGTCCGTACCGAGCTCCGTGCCCGGAAGGCGAGCAGTTTCTGTGATTTTTGAAAAATGACCTCTTGTGATTTCACCTTATTTTATTCTTTGTTGACTAAATCAAACATAATTTTGTTTAGATGTGCATGCTGAGGAATATTATAGCTAATCTATGCCCAATGATGATTCATTTTTATGCTTTAGATTTTAATGTGTGTCGCTCTGAAGAAGTGATAAGTTTCTTTTGGAACCCAGTTTATATAACGGCCAATAAATGCGTTTAACTGATTTAGCATAATATTACAACAATATTGTTCTTATTCTTGTAAAGGTATTTTAAAGCCGACATTTTTAAAGGTAAGCCACGGAAATGGTCTTGAAAATGAAGAACATACAATTACATCCGTAAAACTCCGTGTATTAGACGCACCCGTGTATAAAACGCACCCCCAACTTTCACAGCAAAAAAAAAAAAAAAAAAAAAAAAAATTTTTTGAAAGACCCTGAAGTGCTTTTGGAATGCTTATACCACTGGTCTAGGGCATGCCAATAGCTTAATGTTGAATGTAGCATTCATCAACATCATTTTCTCACATAAAAATAGTGGTTAGTACACAAATTGCACATTTATTGAGCAGTAACTCTGGTGCTCATAAATATTCATATTCATATACATGAATATTCATGAGCACCAATACTCACTAAATATAATGCAATTTTCTAAATATTACTAACAACTATTTTTAATTATGAGCAAAATTTATAACCACTGGTTAGAAAATTGCATATTTAATTAGTACTGCTGCTCACGAATGTATGAATATTCATTAGCACCAGTATTACTGCTCAATAAACTTGCAATTTTTACATCTGTAACCAATATTTTTTGTGTGAGAAAAGGGTATGTCTTGCTGAATGCTACAACTTACAGCAAGCTCTTGTCATGCCCTAAACCATGTGTATACACATTCAACATGACTACAGGGTGTCCAAAAAAAAAAAAAAAAAAAATATATATATATATATTTTTTTTGTTGTTGCTATACCTGTGTATAAGACGCACCCCCCACTTTGAAATTTTTCCTACGGAAAAAAAGTGCGTCTTATACACGGAGTTTTACGGTATATAGTCAGTTTTAGCGAGTCTTAGTTATTTTGTTTAGTATTCGCTTACGCCGTTGTTCGATCACAATCTGTGCGCGGGTCACGTATGGGTCACACACACCCCGGAATGCGCCGGCAGCTATCGTGAGCAAAATTTTGCACTGGTGAAGACTCGTAACGCGTTGTGTCGCATAATTCATTTAGAGGTCTATAACTCCACGAAAAGGAGATTTTATGCTCTAATTTTTTCAGGCAAGCTGTTAAATGACATTTTCTTTCATAATGTATAAGACAACAACCTCACAACTTTTGAAATTTGGCTTGCAAAAGGCGGACACTCCCTTTAATTTATTAATTTACTTCATTAATAATTTCTAGGCGCAGTAGAGTATATATATTTTGTTATAGTAGTTGCGATATATAAATGTTCTTATTAGTATTTTTATTATTTTCAATTGTTGGTGGCCCTGGGCCCCTGCTAATGTCAAGCCTTGCTTTACGTATTGTGTGATTCTGTTGACGCGTGGAGCGGGCCCTTTATAGGGCCATTGTACTGAATGCTTTGACCCCATAGTTGACTCGTACCCCATCGTAATTATTACTCCTTTTCACTCTTTCCCTTTAACAGACGCAGATAACCCAGATGAAAGAACACCTTTCAACATGTCTGGACAGTGAGTATTGCCTAGAGTTACTATTTGTTTTCAAAGTCAAAGACTAGAAATGTAAAGTTGCTCGCAGTGAAAAAAATGCATCATAGGGGCTCAGTGTGAATTCACCCCCGAAATTCAAATTCTTTGTTTCTTTACCATAGTCTGTAGACTATATTTTATGATAATAGATCAAGCCTTTTCAAATTTGATTTGCCCGAACAGAAAGTTTACTTGCCCGCTTACTTTTAGATCAGATTTTAACCTAAGGAATTACATTATTCTCTCATAGTTGACCAATAATTTAGTTGCCCGATTGGGCAACCAAACTAGGCCATTTATTACATTTTACTTGCCAGACATCAATTTTTACTTGCCCCAGGCAAAAGGGCTAGTCCTTCATTTTTCTTATTTTGTTATAAAATAATTAAATCTGGCCTGGAATGCCCCTCTTACCTAAACCTTATTTTTGGACTCTCTGGGCTAGTGGATCTATGAAAAAAATACATATGGGGGCTCGGGGTGAATTCACCCCCGAACAAAATGCCAAAAAGAGCCCTCGTAAATGTGCATATAGAGTTTAATGCTAAAAAAATAGTGAGTGTTGTTTTCATGCACGCACACTTGAAAAGTAGCCACCAAACAAATACATTTAATTTTTTTCCCCGTGTGGATCAGTGCGTATAATGTCAGCCTTGTCCGGATTCGAAAAACGTGAGACAAAGATCTATATTAGCCATTTTGTTTTGGCCATTTGCCATTGAACAGAAAAACATTGAGTATTACGCACTTCATGCATGAAGCAATCTATTTCTATCTTTATTACAATCCACTTGAATGATTTGTCCTAATTTTCTCTGAAGTACTGTGTACAAAATGAACTTAGATGACTTCAATTAACGATTCTTGTTCTTATAAGTTGTCAACCAACTGGGTGTTTCACAAAGCAATATTTTGTCATAATGACAGATTTGTATGGTGGCATTATAAGGACATTTTGGCCCAAAATTGGCCAAAACTTTGTCAAATTTTGGCTAAATTTTGATAATTTTGCTAAATTTTGGCAAAGATTCCGCTAAATATTGGCTAAAAGGTCCTCATAATGCCAACATAAAAATCTGTCATTATGACAAATTTGTCATAATGACAAAATATTTCTTTGTGAAACACCCTACCTGGCCCCATATTCATGAAACCCCGCTAGTTTAGTTCCTTGCTAAGTGAATTTTTGATGTGCACGTTATTGAGCAACAAACAGTTTTCCTAGTCCCCAACTAGGGTCAACTGGGTACGCCTTAGTTATGTACCCACTAACTACACTAAGTTAATACGGTTGTTCTCTACTGGCCTATGAAACTACCTGAAAGTTTGCTTGCCCACTTACTTCTAGACGAGAGGGATTTAGAGGGATAGTTGTGTTCTGGTAAAGAGAGTGTAGTTTTGGTCAAACTGAATTTTAGTAACCAAAATCTGCACGCACCATTACATTACAAACTAAATGTTATAACTCCACCATGCTCGAAAGGAATAAAACATTACAAATGACTATTAAAGTCAACAACCTGTTTTCATTAAAAAAGAACCGTTAAATCTCAAGAGTGCGCTCATCGGTTTCAACCATTTTAAATAAAATATTGTGCATGTGATGTTTTGTTGAAATAGTGATTAGATAGAGAGGTAATCAACAAACCAATTTTGTACATTTTTGAAAACAGGAAGCATTTTAAAAATTTGTTTAACGGCTGGTTTAAAATTATCGAATAATTGTGGGGCTCCACAATTATTACAAATGGTTATGTTTGTGGATATTTCAGCCATTTCTGAACCGATTTTGACCGAATAAAGTTGATTCTGTCATTAAAGTTGTATGCTCTTTCGAATTTGACACTCTGGGTTTTCATTATCTCACAAAAAATTATTTAGTGTAGCGCCCTCTATACCAAAACTCTGAGCAAATTCTGAGCAATATTTAGTGATTTACAGACAAAAAGGGGATTTCTGCATAAATTTGCATAATTAATTAAAAATTGATTATTTTCAAAAAAATAACAATGCAATCTTGTAGATTATGTTGCAAGCTATCTGCGTGCCAAACGCGTTTGACGGCCGAGATCTCAGGGGGGGTGGAATCCACCCCCGGCCAGAGCATAGCCAAAATAACCCGGCCTGATTAGGGTTAAACCCAAAGAATTACATTATTCTCTCATAGTTGCTATGAAATTTTACTTGCCCGAGATCAATTTTTACTTGCCCCGGGGTAATAGGGCAAGTGCTAGTGCCTTGCTTACTTGTATTTATGTATGTGCCATTTGGCACGGGAAGGACTGAACTGTTTAAACTTGAATAGAAGGAGCTCACATTTAATGCTTTTTTTGTGTGTGTAAAACAAGCCTCCACACTAACCCTTTTTTTCTTTCTAATGTTCCATTCTGGCAATAAAATCATGAATTCTTCATTTTTTTACTTGCGAAAAAAAATAACTTAAAGCAAAAGAAAAATTTATTCTGTTGGGAAGCTTGATTACCTTGGCAAATTTCTCACTTGTTCGTAGATGAGATTTACATTGTACTCTCATCTATGAATACAAATGTTAGTTGCCCGATTAGGCAACAAAACTAGACCAAATTTATAGATATTTTACTTGCCCGACCTCCATTTTTACTTGCCCCGGGCTAGTGTTGAGCCCTGTGTAAGACCTTTCATAAATGACAACTAATTTGGACTGAATCCATCCTTGAACTTGCATGACTTCGATCACTGATAATTTATGAAAATACAATCTTACTGACGTCTTTGGTTACCTCTAAAAGTTATTTTGGTTGAAAAATGAAATGAAATTTAAAAAAAAGTGATCAAAATAAATTGTGATCCCTGTTCCCTCCCCCATGATGATGTCATGAAGCCCCAGGCTGGAAGATAATAACCTCAACAGAAAAATATGAATTCTGTATTCTCCGTCTTCCTTTTTTTTTTCTAATGAAAAAGAGCAAAGAAAATAAGGTTTAAAAATCAGGGGGTGTATTCTGAAAATTGTCTTTTCTCGAAAACTGTATTATCTTAGGCTTATGACAATACATGTATGTATTCTGAAAACTCTCATAACTTTTGTATTATCTCTGAAAGTTTGTTAACCTCTATCAGTTGGCGCACCTTGCCACGCAATTGATAAGCGCGTTTGCGCAGGCAGAGGTGTCTTATTTTGTCAAAAATATGTATTCTGAAAACTCTCTTTTCTTTTTATCTCATCATAAATTTATCATAAATTCTACTCATATGCTGAGACAGCTATGGGGCTGTATTTTCTTTTTGTTATATCTTGTTTAAAAAAAAATAGTTTGAGACATTTATTTGAGATTTCGAAGAGCTCCCTAGATATTTGTTGTGTGCGTGATTGTGTGTATGTGAGAAAAAGTTAGAAAATGAGAGTAAGGGGGAGAAAATTCCATTGAAAATCTAACCATATGAAAATCCTATCCTTACAAAAATACTCTTTGACCAAAAAATATAAATTTCTTGAACGTTGATTGAAAATCGCATTTGTGCTCGAAGCTAGTTAGATGTGCATATTTAAAGAACATGCGACGCATACGCAATTTAACCCACTTTGATTGGCTGAGGGGGCAGTCAGCACATTAACATTTTGTAACAACGATTTTGATTGGTTAACTCCTGAGAAATAATGGGCATGGTCAGGGAAAGAAAAGATACCCTTAAGACAATTTTCAGAATACCGATTTATTCACAATTCTGGCTGTGTATTATCTTATGGACTTATGACAAAAGATAATACAAAAGATAAGACAATTTTCAGAATACATCCCCTGGATTGCTAGACCAGTGCTCTACCGACTGAGCCATATTTATAGAAAGCCTAGTGCTGGTGTTCATCCCTGAAACCCTAAATAGATTATTTGTGAAAAAGTGCCCTTTTTCGTTGGTTGAAGAGATGTGCATTTATAATTTGCTTTCAAATTGTACTTATTTAGGTAGAATAGTTACCTGAAGAGAACATACTAAAACTGTTGTCCTCCATCTTACCTTTTTTATTTTTTATTTTCCCATTATTGTATGTTCATGTTGAACGAACGTTCAGATATTCTTTAAACTGTACTTATTAAGAATCTGGGGCGTAAAATACTCATAAATGCTCATTTTTGTTGCTTGTTGCCAAGTAGCCGTAGGGCAATTAAATACAACTTTCTCTCAAATTTGTATGGCATGAAACATACATGTACATTTACTGGCCCCCATTTTGTCTTTATTTAACAAAGTAGATTCTTCCAGGTTTGGTGTGGAAATCCTTTAATAAAATATTAAAAATCTTTATCCCTCTATATACGTAAAAAATGAAAAATTTTGATAAGGCTTGACGTGGAAGAATACAAGATTTTATTTTCTCAATCTGTCATTGCCAATTTAAAAATCAAATTGCCTGAAATTAAATATTTCTTTAACTTGTTATTAATCTCTTATAAGTAAAACTTTTAACTACCCCTCCCTCTTCCCCCCTCTCCTAGGTTTGGTATGACCCAGGAGGTGCGGAAATCTGGCGCACCAGATTTAACGTCACAAGGTGAGCAAGACTGACAATTCTTGAGATATATATGAATCCAACACAAGGATCTATGTGTGGGACTATGTTTAGAATTATATGCCAATTAAATTGTAGAGCTAGAAATAGAAGGAAATAGTAACATTTTGGTTCGTCGGAGGGGTGTGAAATGTTAATTACATCATTCTTGACAATTGCTTTGACCTTTAGTTTGACCAGGTAGATCAAATAATTTTTCAGCAAAATGGGTCCTAAATTGTACCCCTAAAGATACAGATACAATATGTGTAAGCATTAGATGTACATGTATAATATCTTTCTAATCAAATGTTCATTCAAAAGTGACCAAGAAGAGTTACCCTTTGAGTTATTGAGCAATGGCCACCTGAAAATAGCAACAACAAAAAAAAATTTGGACAAAAGCACAATGAAAGGGTGTGCTGTAGCGTGACAACCGTTGGATGGATCAAGACTAAAACTTGAATTTGTTGATATGTAAAGAGATCTAGTAACTTTGTTCACATGTGCAAAAAATGAAGAAGGGTTGATACAAATATGTATGTATTTCTGTAATCTGATATGTCCACTGAGTGACGTGTAAAAGTTCCATGCTAAATAAATGTCATATGACCAAGAAATGAGCGAAAATGCAAAGTGGCATTTGTTAAATCATTGCATTAACTCTGTACACAGCTGTTATTATCCAGTGGATAATTAAAAAAACGGAACACTTAAATCGTAGATATCTTTCTAACGAAAGGGAAATTCAGAAAGTCAAAACCTGTTCCATGATTCTATTGGTACAAGAACAACAAGGTATGAGAGAACCACTAGAGTTGAAGTGGGTATGAAGAAATATTCCCCAAATTTGGGGTGAATCTACAAAGAATTGGCCCTTGTTGTTTTTTCTGTGCGTAATGGTACTTTTAATGAATATTTAAATGTTTTCCTTTAATTGCAGTTGATTTGAAGTTTATACCCACTTCGTACGTTCATGTTACCTAAACAGTTTTTAAAAATGGGTCCCTTCAAGAAAAATGGCTTCTTTTTATTCACTTTCTGTGTAAGGAATACTCAAAAGAATTTCTGAAATTTCTCAAAATATTATTTTTGCTTCTTTTTCTTTTAATTGCAGCTGGTTTAAAGTTGATACCCGCTTCTTACGATTGTATGACCTAAACCATTGAGTAGATAAAAACAAACTATACGGCTTCTTGATCCACTCTCTGTGTAAGGCATACTCACAAGAGTTTTTTGACGATTTATCCAAATATTTTCTGTCATAATATTTGTCATACTCGTGAACGTTTCTGGCTATTAATCCAAATATTTTTAAAATTTTCTAGATTTATTTCCCATTGCAGCAGATTTCAAGTTACTGGGAAGCAGAACGATAGACAAGACAAATAAAATGGGTCCGTACAAGGAAGGCGGCGACAACGACTTCGGCGATGCAATGTTCTTCAACGCCTCATCAATGTTCCCCACGCACAGACCAGAAAAAGACGTAAGTAATGATAAATTGAACTGCTTTAACCCTATCTTAACTGGGGGGGGGGGGGGGTCAATTTGACCCCCCCCCTCGACTTTTCGCGCGATAATTCCGCAACGCGCGCAGATATTGCCACGCGTCTTCATGAGTTTTTTCATCGAAGTCTTGCGCAACTTTTGAGACCAAATTTGCGACGATTAGATATACCGTTGTAAAGTCACGTGACTTTTCGTAAGTGATCGTCGGCCCAAAAATCGCTAAATTTTGTGATTTGTGTACAAATCCTATGGAAATTGATTTTTTTCCTAGAATACACAAAACCTTCATTATTTTTCGTTCTAATCACTGCAGTCATTTAATTTTGGGCTAAAAATGGTTGGATAATGGTCAATAATTTATTCCATCGAAAAAAACAATAAAAAACATAGGTAAAAAAAACAAAGAAATACATAAGAAATTCCAAAAACAAAGAAATACATAAAGAATTTTTTTTTTTTGAAAACCTGTTAATTAAGTCATAAAGAATAGTCATGCACAAAATTAGCATATTCTGAGCAACATTTAGCGATTTACAGACAAAAAGAGGATTTCTACATAAATTAGCATACTTCGCTAATTAATATGCGCATAATTTGCATATTTAACATTGGATCGTTTAAACGAAAACATGAACACGTCGCTAATACTTCAATGTACCTCCATGAAAAATTTCGCGTGAATCGGAAAATCGGTCTTCGAGATCTTAGGGGGGGGGGGGTCAAATTGACCCCCCCCCCCCCAGTAAAAACCTGGTCTGAAATAGCCCAGTTAGAATAGGGTTAAGGGTACCACCACCTAAAGATAATATTCTTATAAATTGAAGGTAACTTTTTTAGTAGTCCATTCCACCAACAAGTTCAGAAAATATAATGTTTCCAGAAAAATTATGGAAAAACGCATCACCATTATAAAGCATGTGTTCATGGGTCTGCATACAAAGACCACCTTTTGTTCTAGGACAAACGCATCGTCCATAATTCTGTTGTCTCCTAACGTTTTCGTGAATAGAATTTGTTGCACTCGCAGCTGTTTGGCGCATACGGAACCATGAGGCCATGTTGGTTCCGTAAGTGGTGGTAATTAATTGTATTGTTTATGAATTACATAACCCTTTGCAAAGTGTTGGGCATCTATTTGATATCACACCAAAACATATAATGATGTGTTTTTCTTTGCCTGATGGTCCCCTTTAAAGTGATCCATTAACTTTGTCAAATTCAACCAACATCACTTGGAGCTTTCACATATCTCTTGTACAAAGATCGTTGTTTGGCCCAATATGGTAACAGACAAATGAAATGGGTTTGATTTTACAAATATCTCCCTAATTATGGAGATATTTATGATAAAATGAAAATCATTCCAGGAATGCGTTTGGCAAATTGATACATTAAATTGTATTTTTTGTTTCTGTCCACAGTTAATGACGTCGCAATCGCAAGGTCTCCCTCAATTCTCGTCGGCAAGTGTCTATGGAGGTCAACAAGGTAAGAAAATGTGTACAAGACATTTAAAGGGGTAGTAAAGTTCTGGTTTAGAGGGATCTTAAAAAAATCATTCTTTTGCGAGGAAGAGGAAATCTGAGTGTTCGACCAGTACTATTCTTTCTCTTTGATCCACAATGCTGCTTTCTATCTAAAAAAGACTTGTGTTTATATTGTAGAAAAGATAATGGCTTGAATGCACCCAAGGATGTTAGTTGGTGTACCATGACATGATTGTATGTAGATTCGCACTTTGAAAGGATTAACACAAAACTTGGGATGGGGGGGGGGGGGGGGGGGGGGTGGGGGGGGGGGCATGGGAGAATGATATGTTTTTATTTAAAAACAATTTTTTCAGTGTTATAGGTCTTTAGAAGTTATTCTTCTTTCACAATACTCAATGTGTTCCCCAATGCCATTCATTCCCTGGTCTCTCTGCATGTGGTCATATTTTACTCAATTTTTGTCCATATTTGTTTTCTCCCAGGACTTGGGATGCAGAGCCCGTTCCCGAGGGGGATGTCGAATCAGCAGCAACCGTTTCCCCCCCGGAGTACGGGGATGACGAGTCACTCTAGCTTAGGGTTGCCCCCGTCGTCAGCGGGGATGCCCTTACCGCCGATGCCTCCCCCAAACCCTGCGTCACCAAACAGGTAATAAAAAGGGATATTCAGATGATTATTGATGAATGGAGTAGGGAAGGGGACTTCAATCTTGTTTGATCGATCATCGAGCAATTCTTAGCAAAGCGTCATGGCATTACCATAAATTCACCCATATGCCATTTGTATCCTGCAAATAATTATATGGTTACTGCAAGCATTTCACTAGTTACAATGGGAACATACATTTTTGAAGGATGCCCATAGGGTTGTTTTGTGGTAATGCCACATCGATTTGTCAAGTTTTGCTTGGAATTGCTATTATGCAAATGGCAGAAATGGTGACAATGAAAAGTGTGAAAAATGATGATGATGATGATGATGGTGATGATGATGATGATGATGATGATGATGATGATGATGATGATGATGATGATGATGATGATGATGATGATGATGATGGTGGTGATAGTGATGGTGATGATGATGATGATGATGATGATGATGATGATGGTGGTGGTGAAGATGATGATATTGTTGGTGATGATAATCACGATGAGGGTTTTTTTTTAATAATCATTTATCCTTGTTTTTCTCCCTTGTTATTTATTCCTACCCAGGGGGTTGATGAACATGGGTCACAGAACGTCTCCAAGTATTCTAGCTATGCAGCAAAAGCATTCGGCGCCGCCACAGCAGCAACAACAATCAAGAGTAATAGGAAGGTATGAAACTCAATTTTATAATATATTTATTCTTTTTCGTTTCTTTTTGTTCTACTTTTTTACCTCAACTCTGAACAAAGGCTGTAACCAATGTGGTTTATCGCATGTTTTCTGTTGTATTTCATAATTCCGAAGTGGTTTATTGCCGAAAACCTGTTCCATGCTTCTATTGGTAATGCGAATACAACAATATATGAGAGAACCGCTAGAGTTCTAAGTAAGATTTGTGGATTTGAACGATGTTACCAGATCCCTTTTTATTAAAGTTATTGTTTTATTGCGTGTTTTCCTGGATAAATTCCATAATTTCATAATTTATCACTATCTTTCTCTCTTTGATTAAAAATAGCGGAATGACGCCTACCAACTCAAGTGGGATGGGCGCCTTCACGAGGCCTCCCACCTTTGGCGGCGGGCAGAGCGCGTTACTTGGCAACTTCAGCGGCTACGGAAATGGTAAGATTATGTTGATGTTTCTTAAAGGGTACCACCACCCAAAAATAATATTCTTATTATAGAAAGGTAACATCTTTAGTATTCCATTCCATCAACAAGTTCACAAAAATATGTTTTCAGAAAAAAAAAAATAATTGGAAAACGCATCACCATTCTAAAGCATGCGTTCATGCGGTCTGAATTGCGAAGACTATATGTGTACAGAGCCAGAGCGCTCTGTGCAGAGCGAACGAATCGCCCGGGATTCTATTGCCTACAAACGTACTCGTGAATAGCATGGCGCACTCGCAAATGCTTGGCCCGTATGGAACCAGGAAATAGTAGTGGTTCCATAAGTGGTGGAAATTAATTGCTTTGTTTATGAATTACACAACCCTTTGCAAAATGTTGAGTATCTATTTGATATCACAAAACGGTACCAAAACATATAATAATGTGTTGTTCTTTGCCTGGTGGTCCCCTTTAAGTGAGAAACTCATGCTACAGATGTGTTTTTAATACGCATACAATCTGTAAATGTATCAGATCATGAAAGAGCTTATCATTTATTTGAAGCCATGATACAAGGCCTTGATCAAGATGCTCAGCTAGACAAAAAATACATGCATACAAAATGCTTAGTTAAGAGTAAAATTACAAATAGTGTACCACCTTCTTTCCTCTTCCAAACAGCGAACGACACGTCAATCCTAGACAGTTCAGACTTTCCGGCGTTGAACACGAGAGGGCGGCAAACGGGGGAGAATGCGTCGGGGAACGTCAGTTTGTTCCAGCCCAACCCTATGGCAGGCAGGCCTGCATATGGTACGTCAAGAAACTGTTATCATTGTGGCTTTGATGATGATGATGAGGATGATGATGATGATGATTGTCATTATGATGATGATGGTGGTGATGGTGATGCTGATGATGATGATGATGGTGATGGTGATGGTGATGGTGATGGTGATGGTGATGGTGATGGTGATGGTGATGGTGATGAACTTGGTGGTGAGGATGGTGGTGATGGTGGTGATGATGATGATGATGATGGTGGTGATGATGATGATACTGATGGTAAAGATGATGATGATGAACTTTGTGATGATGATGGTGAGGATGATGATGATGGTAATGATGATGATGATGATGATGATGATGATGATGTTGGTGATGATGATGGGGATGGTGATGTTGGTGATGATGATGGGGATGGTGATGTTGATGATCATGGTAATGGTGATGATGGTGCTGGTGGATGGTTGTGGTGTTAGTGGCGGATGGTTTTATGGTGATGATGTTAATGTGGATGATGATCATGAAGATGATGGTGATGATGAGGAAGAGGGTTTTAAAATAATAATTTCATCCTTAGTAGATTTTATTGTGTATTTTTGTTATATGTATATGTATGTGTAGTATGATATTGGTGGACAATTTATGTATTTCTTTCTAGCACATATTTTTGAATGCTAGGCAAATGAACTTAAAGTTGAATTTTTTCTTTTCTTTTCCAGTTGGGATGGTGAGTAAACAGGTGGAACCGACGCCAGAGTTTCAGATGCAGAGTGAGGATTTCCCTGCGTTACCCGGAGCAAACCTGAAGAGTGGTAGGTCTTGATTATAGTTGTACGAGTTGGGGGAGAGGGGAGAGGGGAGAGTGCTAGAAGGGCGCATTGCTCTTCCCCTAAGGCTTTAGAAAACACCAAATATAAACTTTAAAATAGCTGCCTTTAAAGGACCTAAAGAATACAACATACTTTGGCACTTATTCCATAGTTGATGACTTGTAAAATAGGTCTGCCGAAAAAAAATCCATGAAAATAAACACAGTAGTGATTTAAGACTAATTTTCTGATGCCAAATCTCATTTAGCAGCCAGTTTACGCCCCACCCACATTTAGGGTCCAGAATCGGCAGCGTGATTGACAATTCATTGGCTTACGTCATGACGCGTCATCTACAGAATTTAGTTCATTAGTCCGTACTTTAGATGACGTCACATTTTGGCGATTTAAAAGGGGCGTTCCCAGGACAATTAGATATTTACTAATTACCCCAAAATTGATTGATTTCATGAGAAATCAGGAAACATTACATATAGAGAGCTGAATTGTGAAAATTAGGCCATCTAGACGCTATAGGTCCTTTAACCTGTCTATGGTGGCTGCTTCTCTTGTTTTCCACTATACACAGGTTTGACTGTTTTGGGACCAATTAACATCATATTCAGGCAAAATCACCCAATATCTGGGCAAAGTTAACATATTATTCGTCAACTCATTTGTGGGCAAATTTGGTCTCTTTTGTATTTTCATACCATAAAGATATTACTTGGCAAACACATGAGGCCCCCCTGAAATATTTGCCGATGATTTTTAATTGTTTTTCATCTATCTGAATATGAAATATCTCTTAAATCATTTACTAATATATTCATTTACTGATGTAGTTGATAATGTTATATCTTTTCATTAATTAAGTCTAGTTATTTACTGATGTATTTGATTATTTGTTACCTCTTCATTTTGATTTATTAAAGAATTGCTATAGTTGTTAATTTTCAAATTTTCACAGAACAAAAAGACAGCCCGAGGTTTGCGGGGGACAAGGTAAACAACAACAGTCCGGAGGAGAACGGAAACGGCAACGAGGTTAAAGGCATCCAAATACATCCTGATGGTGAGTTCTTTGTTGAACAAAAGTTTAAAGGGGCTTTATGGACATTCAACCGAGCATGGTGGCTTAGCAGTTAGAGTGTCTGCCTCATGCACGGGAGGTCCCGGGTTCTAACCCAGACCAAGTCATACCAAAGACTTTCAAAATGGTATCTTCTGCCTTCTAGCCAGGCGCTCGGCATTTATGGAATGGAGAAGGGAAAGTTAATCACACGAGTTACCAGAGGATTGGCCCCGTTCTGTAGCTTTTGCTACATTTGGTAGACGTGTGGCCTAGGGCTAATGAATCGGAGATAGGCGCCGCCGTATGTGCCAAAATTGGCACGGGAAGGACTTTAACTTTTTTTTATGGACATTCAAGTTGAAGTTGTAAGTTAAAGGCATCCCAACAAATCCGGATGGTTAGATGTCCAAGTTGAAATTGAAATTGAAGTACAAGTCAACACCCACAACTTTTATTTATGAGACTTTATTTGTGGATATCTCAACTGTTTCTGATGAGATTTTGATCAAACAAACCTTGTTTTGTTTTGAAAAATCATTTGTTTTTCTTATCCTTGTATTTAGTTTTCCTTTACAGCGCAAAATAATACAATTTTTGAAGCACTTATAAACCAGAACTTTACTAATCCTTTAATATTCCTTCACAGGTAAGGTAACGCAAATCCCCCCTGGTATGTTGACGGACCCGTTCGGCATGGTTGGGCTTCTCACGTTCATCAGTGTGTTTTTTTGTGAAAAATCATTTGTTTTTCTTATTCTTGTATTTAGTTTTCCTTTACAGCACAAAATAATTACATTTTTGAAGCACTTCTAAACCAGAACTCTACTAATCCTTTAATGTTCCTTCACAGGTAAGGTAACGCAAATCCCCCCTGGTATGTTGACGGACCCGTTCGGCATGGTTGGGCTTCTCACGTTCATCAGGGCGGCGGAAACGGACCCGAACCTCGTCCAGCTCGCGTTAGGGAGTGATCTGACGACGCTCGGTCTCAACCTCAATTCACCAGAGTAAGTAATGCTGTGTAAGATAATAGTTAAAGTTACCACATACAAATTGGGGGATTGGGATTGGGTATTGGATTGGGGGGGGGGGGGGGGGTTGGCCTTCAGATCCAGCTTGTGTTAGGGAGTCATAATAATCTTTGCCTACCTGTACCTAAATCACTAATTAGATACAAAGTTTTATATTGTTTCTCTTGCTGTATACTAATGACTTTATACTATTTAAATAATGATTTTCAGTTCTATCTCATGCAATGTTCTCTTAATCCATTAGAGACGATTTGTGACCTTACACCACAAAACGACCGTTATGTCGCTTTGGTAGTTTGTCTGTTATTAGCTGATATAGCCAAATTTTGTTTAAAATATGAAATTCAGGATTTTAGTATTTCCTGAATGAGGGTATCATAATCTTCCTTTTGTAAAATTTTTAGCGTCAGAAATCATGTTTAAATATGACTTTTAATCAAATAAATGTAATCAGATAACAGTGCTTGAATAGACGCCAATCTTTGAAACAGCCCGTTTTCTCCCTAACTTTTGAAAACTAATTCAGCCATGTTCCAAATCTCGGGTGCTCATTTTGAGAGGGTTCGCTTAGTCCAAATATGACAAATTATATACCATTTTAAAGGTAATGACTTCTACTTTAATGTCATATAAAAATTAGCACAATCATTTTCCCTGACTTATTGGTCGTTTTGTGGTGTGAGGTCACATTTGATGTTGGTACAGAACACATTCTCCATGGACCCCAGCCCAAGTATTATCGGGACCAGTCCTGTAAATGTGATATGCAGTGCTTTCTTGAAAACTCAGTGTGATGAAGTGCACAAAAAATAGCCATCATAATTGCTCCTTTTCTTTTTCTTTCCAGGAATCTTTACAGTACGTTCCAATCGCCAGTTGCGGATGCGCCGAGCAGACCGCAAGACATTGACTACCATGTGCCACAAGAGTATCTCTCAAACATGCACATACGAGACAAGGTCAGTTCTTCAAAAGTTGTTTAAATTAAAGGGAACCACCGCTCCTCAATAATTTCTGATATGGAAGAGAATAGATAAAGTGGACCATTCAACGTTAAAGTTCAGAAAAATAGGCCAGTGCTTCAAAACTGTATTAGATAAAAGGGAACCACCGCCCCACAATAATTTTCTGATATTTGAAAGAAAAAGGTTATAGTGGACCATTCCACCTTACAGTTCAGGAAAAAAATAGTTTTCAGTAAATGTGACCATACTTTAAAAACTTTTAATCATACTAAAGTGTAAGCTTGTAGTCATTAACTTGGCATTACAGGAGTTACGAAAGTCCTTCCCTCATCACCACCGCCTCCACTACAACCACCACCATTGTCATCAGCATCACACATCATAAACATTCATTATCAGCATTATTATTTTGTGTAATAATTATCTTTATCATTATTATTCTTGTTCTATTTCCAGCTCGCAGCAATCAAGCTCTCAAGATATGGGGAGGACTTATTGTTTCACTTATACTACACGCATGGGGGAGACGTCTTACAGCTAGCGGCAGCAGCAGAACTGTAAGTAACTCTGGATTAGGGTATGATTTTTAAGGCCGAATATATAAGATTTGGAAAAGTAAGGGATATCATCTATATTGCCCAAGCATTTGATCGATATAATTTAAGTGGTATGAGACTATGAGAAAATATTTAGATGGTGAAAGCTGAAGCTGAAATTCATTTAATTTTCATTCAGAAGTTGAAGGAAGTTCTGTGCAAAAAATGACCATGCCAATGAGGTAGCACCAATGTTTTACAAAGTTTAAATGGATGAAGAAACTTTGTTGACATGTACACAAACCGACGAAGGGTTGATAAAATATTTTTCATTACTAGTCTGTGGCATGCGAAAGTAGTGCCTGAGTATTTTCAGGGGCAGTTTGGAAAGGGTTAACAAATTGAGGGCCAGTAAAATTTTTGTTTCGGACCACCAAAAATTGTCTTTCCTTTTCAGACCACCAACAATTTAATTTACATTTTCCTAGGTACAACCGGGACTGGAGGTACCACAAGGAGGAGCGGGTGTGGATCACGCGGGGGCCGGGCATAGAGCCGCAGGTCAAGAAAGTGTATTTCCTTTTTAGACCACCAAAAATTTAATTTCCTTTCGTAATTTACATTCTCCTAGGTACAACCGGGACTGGAGGTACCACAAGGAGGAGCGGGTGTGGATCACGCGGGGGCCGGGCATGGAGCCGCAGGTCAAGACGAGCACGTACGAGCGCGGCGTCTACTACTACTTCGACTACCACCGCTGGTGCAAGATGGCCAAGGACTTCCACCTCGACTACGACAAGTTGGAAGAGCGCCCCCACTTGCCGGCGTCCTTCCACCACAACACCTCGACGAACCCTGCATTCCAGAAGTAGCAGCTAGTGTAGCAGTTTTTTTCGCTGTTGCTTAGCTTTTTCCCCCCTCTGTTGTCCCGTTGTGTTAATTCGCTCTTTTTTTTTCACCCCCTCTGAAATCATGACCTTCTTCAGTTGTTGTTTTTGGGTTGGGAGGCACTGCTGACTATTTTTGTTATTGTTTTCTGGGTAATTTATACATCGTTATTTTGGGCAGTGCTAATTTTTTTTTTTCTTCTCAACTTGTAAGGTTCAGGTGCAGTGCATTGTCTCCCTTTGTAGGGGATACAGTGCACGGTTTCTCTTCTTTATTCCTCTGAAATCATGGCAATTGGTCGTCATCCTCTTCTTTTTTATCAAAGTTGTCTGCTGTTTTCCCCCGCTATTATTGCTTATTTTTGGTGGTGCCCCTTGATGTTTATTTTGTCACCTGCCATATCATTACTTCCCTTCCCCCCTGTCAGATGAAACTGGTTTCCCGGGGATACTAGGAAAGGAGGGGTGGGGGTTTGGAGGGGTGAGGGGGGGGGGGCTTATTAGGGGTATGAGGGTGTAAGGGGGTGTATGAAGTGAGGTATACATTTTTAAAGAGTACTGCTGCAAATTACTACCGATTCAAGCTGGTTGATATAAACTAATCACTTTTTGAGAAACCAGCCATTGGCTCAAAGACATTCAAAGACATTCTGCCTTTTTTCCTTCATGCAGGACAAATTAAAAAAACAAATGGTTAGTCTCGCTGCTTCATGTTAATGTCTTCTTTTCTTTTTACAATTTGTTTGTTGAGTATGATGGTATTGATTATGAGTTAACTCAGAAGGAGCATAATATTCTCGTTAGAGAGATGAACTATTTTATCTTCGGGATTCAACAGATTAAATTTAACTCGTGCTTGGTAATGTTAGATTTAGTCCGTGGGTTTAATGCAATCCATGGATTACTAACATAATGATGGCATATGATGCCATTTAACCAAGGGTTTGAAATGGTGCCACTGTGGAATTATGACAACAAAGTTGCTGCAGTTATACTGTGTTTTCAAATTGATTTGTTATTCCTTTTTTTCCTTTTTTGACCAGAAAGTTGTATTGAAGTTTTTTGTTGCCAAACATAAGATATGACAATAGACGGTGATTCAATCAAGGTTGTGGCTAGTTTTTTTTGCAAAGTAAGACATTAATTCCTCTGCTCTTTGAAATGTGACCGCTGTGAAATTTCTCCTATCAATCGCCACTTGATTTCATGCCCAGTGCCAAATTATATATCACCTATAATATATTGTTCTATTACTGGTTCAGAATTCAAAGTTAGAGTAAGGGATTTTGTTTTGAGAAATACTTCAGCAATATTTATAAGCATTGTGGAGAGCAGTCACATATGTGACCGGCTAGAGCAAAAACCCGGCACTTGTCGGTAAAAATCAAAATGTAGATTTCCATACCATTACAAAGGCCTCGTCACAAGCTTGCATTTGATGCTTTGTTCTAACTAATTGGTCAATTGGCGAAGATATGATTGTTTCAATTTTACAATCATAGGTCTTTTACACACATTGTGCGAACTTAAAATGCGCATTTCTTCAAAACGTGAATTACCGACAAGTGACAGGTTTTGCTATAGCCGGTCACATAATTTAACAGACATTGACTGACATTTGAAATTATTTGGTTACCTAATCATAGGATCATAAACTGGTATGTTATACTTTCATTTTGTAGTTATCATTTGTTTTAGGTAACCCTTTCATGTTGTGTCTTGATGTACGAGAGCTACACTTGATCTCTACAGGGCTCCCAAACGTTAAACAATAATCATCTTTGAAATACAAAAAGTGACTAAGCGCCCTTCTCTTTCTCAAACAACGATATATATAATGTAGATCATCCTTTTTTTTAAATTTAAATCATTTGAATCTTACAAGGAAGGGGTTGAAGTTTGAAAATGGCAGAAGTTTGAAAATAAATTTGCTTTCTGCCATTGGCACGGGGAACAAAATAACAGGAATAGTTTGCAAATACATGAAACATACAAATAGTAACAAGGTTTCTCTCTAGAAACAATAAGCATGAAATGAAATTATCGAACATTTTCTCTTTTGTTTTTGAAAATAACAAAAAGAATTGCAGCGGTCCATGGGTTAGGTTTAACTCACACTTGAAGACTAATGGACTATACACGTGATACACAAATTTATCTTTGTTTGAGAGAGCCAGAAGGTATTTAAGACTGTACAAAGTAATTATATTAATTGCCTTCCGCTTCTCGACCCAAAGATAAACTTGTTATTTCTGTGTATGGAACAATAACAACCGTGGTCGCTCATCTTTTAAAGATAGTTGGGATTCGTAAATCAGATGCGCGGTGCCATATTGCGCACGGTGCGTACTGCATACTGCACAGTGTTGTGCAGTGCGCACAAACTTGCCTTGTTCAAAATGGCGACCCACAGTGTGATATCCCCACGCTTTACAATCTTTAAGCAAATGCATGCCAAACATCCTACTTTGTATTGTTAACTCGGAAATGAATTTCCTGTGTGCGTCTCAAACAGAATTCCATATTTTTTCAAGAAAATGTAAAATAAGAAAGGAAATTTATTTCCAATGTTTATGCCAAACAAAAATGGGTTATTTTTATTTAAGGATACTGCTTCCTTATAAGGCAATGTTATGTCCTTTGGTCAAAATTAAATGCAAACAAAAAGCAATTTTCCGAGAAATGTTGATTGAAGAACGGAAACTAATTTCCGTGTATGGAAAGCTAAAAAGGGGCCATTTTCAAAATCTTTTTGTTAAATAACAAGGGAAATCATTTTCCTTGCATAGTTCAGTATTAAATAGGACACACTTTTGCATGTGTAATTTGTCCTGTCCTTTCTCGCTTATTCACAATGATAAAACCATGAAAACTGTAATATGGGTTAATTAACAATAGAACCTATGGAATAGAAAGGAAAAGACTAAAATAAATATGGTACAGGAACAAAAAAAAAAGTTTAACCTATTTTGAACGTTTCTCTTACATCAGGACATAGCTTGAAGGGCTTCATTCAGATTAATTCAAGGAGAAAACATAAAATGCCAGGGTATTAGCGTTATCTAGAAATATCAATTTTACCTGATACTTTGGATAGTTAATTTGAAACGATCTCAATTTAGTAGCATGGTTCACAAGAATCTGTATGTTGTTATAATGAGAAGAAAAGTTAATTTGAAATGATCTCAATTTAGTAGCATGGTTCACAAGAATCCGTATGTTGTTATAATGAGAAGAAAAGTTAATTTGAAATGATCTCAATTTAGTAGCATGGTTCACAAGATTCCTTATGTTATAATGAGAAGAAAAATTAAAGGAGAAAAGAAAACGCCCATTCATGAGGATCAGCTTAAAATATCCACTTCACGTTTTTTTTTTAGTTGAGAAAGTTATTTTGCGATGGTCTCGATTTAGCAAGTTGCATCGTACGAAACCTTATTTTGTTATAATGAGAAGGAAAATTAAAATTAAAGCAGAAAAGAAAATGCCGATTCATGAGGATCAGCTTAGAATATCCACTTCACTTTCTAGTTGAGAAAGTTATTTTGCGACAGTCTCAGCTTAGCAACTTGCTATTAGTAAGAATCAGAATTTAAAAAAAATTACAGGAGAAAAAGGAATGCTAATGCCTTAGAATAAGCTTGAAATATCCACTTCACTTTCTAGTTGAGAAAGTTATTTGGCGACGGTCTCAGTTCAGCAACTTGCTATTAGTAAGAATCCTTATTTTGTTTGAAAATACCTAAACACAAGTATTGAATCTCTGTATGCAACGCAGATATATATGACCTTTCATGCCAGCTAATCTTTTTTTATGGTATGTTACGAAAGAGGGTTACATAAAATGAGACTAAACAACAACTCTAGCTGTGCATCACTTTCATTCCACTCTGTACAGTAGTGAAAACCTGGATTTGATCTTCTGTTTATCACAAACGGGACAATCATGAAATATTTTCTTCTCTTACATTCATTAATTGAGAAGGAATTTCTATTTTTTACTGCCCAGTTTATCTGGGGGGTTTCCTGAATAATTATAAAGCAAAAAAATGTTGGTGTGACATCAAAGTTTTTGTTTTTCGTCAACATGCAAAACACTTGAAATAAAAAAAACAAGCTAGTAAACATGTTGGTATGACGGTAAAAGTTTTTGTTTTTTCGTCAACCTGCAAAACACTTGAAAAAACAACAAAAACAAGCTGAAGCTTAAAGAGTAGGGAGTGTTGTTTGTGATAGCGATAGTGACCCTGAGACAGTATTCTTGTGAACCCTTCTAGTGCCATGGTTGGCTCGAGACAAAACACCGGTAGAATCAGATCTGCTCAGCAGATGCACACAGTAATAATGATAATAACAATAATAGACCAGCATTTATGTTGCTCCAGCAATCTAGAAATTCTTTTCCGAGGTGCCAGGTACCCATATGGAATGAATGTATATGAATGTAATATACAGGTGATCTTTAGAGTTAGGTGGTCTTTATGTACAGGTGGTCCTTATATATAGGTGATCTTTATATACAGATGATCTTTATGTAAAGGTGGTCTTTATATACAGGGGCCTTTATATACATGTGTTCCTAATAAACAGGTGATCTTTATATACAGATGATCTTTATGTACAGGTGATCGCTATATCAGGATTTGACCATCTTATTTTGTTTCACTACCTCACAAGAATTATATCAATAGATGTTGAAGAAAAGCTCTATTCAATCTCACTGAAATATAAGCAATGATTTTGGGAGGATTTTACTATGCTGATCATATTTTCACTTGCTATTGACTGGTAAAATGTCAACTTTTTAATTTTTAGATATATACCCGCCCAACCTCTTTTGGCAGCCACTGTCTGTAGCAGATAACCTGCCTATAGTGGCCACCAAGACAGTGTTTTAGGTCACTAGAATAGGTTTGACTGTAACATACTTTTCCAGATAACAGAGCTATGCACATGATTTGTTCTTCATATTGGAAATCTGTTGTATTTGCATTGCTTTTCTACTTCAGCATTTACACAGTCCTTTGTTATTAATATCATGGGGATAAATTGGTCGTACCACAGAATGCAATATACATTCGGAAAAGGTTTGCTGCACATGCATAGATTTTTTGAGGGGTCTGCACAAAATTCCTGGTTGTTTGTAGAAATATAATAACTCGACTGATGAAAAGTGCAAAATAGAGGCATATTTGATTTGTTCTTGCACCAAATGAGCTATCCAGAATAAAGAATTTCAAAATATTTATTTTACCAGGGCCTGTTTTAAGGTTTCTTGGGCAAATGGACTTAAAAATTTATCATAAAGAGCACCTACTATATTGTCCTATTTGGAAAGAAACGTCTACATATAAGAATACCAGCTGCACCACCTCACCAGTGCACTTCTCATTTTTTTTATGCACGCAAGCAAATCGGCCCTATTCATGTTGGAGTTGTTCACTCACACAAACTGCTTTTTTCCTGTGTTTTTTTGTTTTTTTTCCAGAAGGAAAAGTAATTTCTTTAAAGAGCATTCTTAACGAGGACGACTTTAAGATTAATGAATGTTTTTTTAAAAATGTTTTGTTTAGTTATGTTCTAACCACTTACCAGTGCAGTATCAGTCCACGAAAAGACAATCAAGTTTTTGTGATGCTTAAGTACTTAACCTGTTCCCTTCGAGATTCTGAAATCCCCATAGACTTTGTTCATAACCCAGCCGGTTCCTGTAAGCAACGGGTTAATTTCATTTTTCTCTTATTTCTTGTCCTCAAATTGGCAACGCGGTCCACTTTAGTCATTAAAAAATGGCAAGACAAAAAGGAAATTGATAGATGACTGAGGCCATATTCATAAAGCCACACATCCTTTTGCCTGGTCATAGCGACACCGCGTTGCCAATTTGATTTTTTGTATTTGTATTTTTTAGGATGTCCAATTCTAATGAGAAAGTTAAGACAATCCACAGCTTTTTTTTCCTGAAATTTCTCGCAGTCGGTCATGATTTCACTACCAAACTTTGAATCGTCTTTGGAGCAGTCACATTAGGGCCCTGTAACATAGACTTTTACGGATTAATCGTAAAACTGTAAATCTATTGATTGATCATAACTTCAATCGATTGATTGTACTATCAATCTATTGATTATACAATACAACGATCAATTGATCAAATCAGTTTATCATCTGATCAATTCATTGTGCAATCAATCAATCTTTTGATTATACACTTGATCAATTGATCATGCAATCAATCGTTTGATCATACGATCAGTCAGTAAATCATATGGTCAGTCAATTGATTGTACAATTAATCATAAAACTTTGTTACGGGGCCCTGATGTAAGTTTTTGTTGATTTATTTTTGTTTACCTCTGGTGTAATGGAAATTTGCAGGGTGTATTAAGGAGAAATCAAGAGTGGGGGAGGATTGGCGATGCATTGGGGTTTTCATTTTGTGGAAATATAGGGTACATAGGAAGGGGATGGAGGTTGTGTTTTAGGTTTAAATATAGACATTTTGGCCTGGGGGGGGGGGGGGAAGGGAAAGGGGTGGGGGGAGCTGTTTTGGGAGTGACTGAAGGGGACTTTATTACGGTGTTGGAACTACAGTACATTACACAGAATTGCGTGTGTATTGTTGCGAGACTTGTCCGCACGGAACGATGCGGACAAGTTATTTTGATTTCTTATCTGAAATCACTTGTATTCTTTTATCTGAAACAAAGATTAAAATCTTGCGAGAGAGAGAGAGAGAGAGCGTGTACAAATTGGGTCATACTTGCTAAACCATTTTATTGATGTAAGATTTGAGATCACGTATTTTGCTCCATCATTGTTTTTTCTATAGCGGGACAAAAACATTTTGTACAATTTCTGTTTTGTCTCTACAAATTTTCTTGTCGTGTTGGATACTGAACACGACAAGACGAAAAAAAAAGTATGTATGTACATTATTTGTATACATGTTTTATTTGTTAAGTAACTTAAGCCATGGCTGATGTGTTCAAACTGATGCTGGTCGAATAAAATGATAAAAATATATATATTGAAGTGGCTTTTCTTGTCTTCCTTTGGTTTTGTTTGGTTTGTGTTGTGTTGATTGATTGATTCTTTGTTTAAATAAAGGTGCACCTGTAAAGTGTCAGATATTTACCAAAATGACATTTGAGACTTCAATCCTATGCCAAAATCATTGTAAGATATGTCCGAATGATGTGTGAAAGTTTCATTGAAAAAGAACACTGCTTTCCTGGTTAAAAAAAGCGAAAATTTGCGTCAGCTTTTACAACAAATTACTGTATGACGTTTATGAGGTTTATGACCGTTCATTAACGCTCTTGAGCTGAATGATTATCAATGATAGATTTCGTCATACTTGAGGGGCATTTGAAAAAATCTAACCATAAGCCAAACAACACGTAGAAGAGAAATGTGGAAGCTAAAATTAATTTTTGTGAGTTAGACTTTTTACAGGTGCACCTTTAATATATATGTGACCTTACACCACAAAACGACCGTTATGTCGCTGCACGGTAGTTCTCTTTTATTAGCTAAAATAGTCAAATTTTGTTCAAAATATGAGATTTAGGATTTTGGTATTTCCTGAATAAGCATATTTAATCCAGCTTCTGTAACATTTTGAGCGTCGGAAATCATGTTCAAATATAATTTTTTCATCTAAAAAATGTGATCTTATTACTGATCTTTTGAATGGCCCGTTTCTCCCTTATTTTAAAAATGCTTCAGCATATTCCAAATCTTTGGTGTTCATTTTGAGAGGGTTTGCTTAGTCCAAATATAAAGGTAATGACTTCTTTGTTTATGTTTTATGAAAAGCAGCACAATCAGTTTTCCCGACTTATTAGTCGTTTTGTGGTGTAAGGTCACATATGGCAGGTTTACTAAAGTGATCCATTAACTTCAAGAGTTGTTTCCAACAATGATATTCAAGACTTCAGTATATATACCAATATCATTGTAAGATTATTCTGAATTATTCTGATTACCTAGTGAAAATTGATGTCAGATACTCATGATATGATCACCTATTGCCCACTGATTTTTACTCTCATTTTAAAGCCGTGCTAGATCATAAATACTACAATTCTGTGGTGACTTTGGCTGCCGGAGTGACTTTGGCCACTCTTTTAGATTATCAAGCCTCACTTTTTTAGAACCAATTTCTTATGGTTTCAAATATATTCGAGTGAGACTTGATGAAAATACCAAAATACACCCTTCTAAAAAAGTGGCCAAAGTCACCCCCGGCTTACGGTACCTATACAGGGTGTCCCAGAAAGAATGCAACACCTACGGTCGTTAATTTCATCAACATCATCGACCAAATGTCATTGTTTTTGTTTGATTGGGTAGAACATTCTTTTTCCAACAAAATGATACCATAATCATTGATTTTGGGTAAGGCGTTTGGATCCTAGGGCCATTCTTCTGAGGCAATGTCGTTTCATAAATTTGCAACTTTTTCGTCTCCAGCGATCCTCGTAACACTGAGGCATTCTCGCCCCACGGCCTCCCATATAATTAGTTGTACAGAAGAACCGCATGACTGCTCTCCCTTTGATAAGGAAGACAATGTGAGCCATACCGTACGGGGTACTCGATTACGCAACATTGTCTTCTTTATCAAAGGGAGAGATGCAGTCATGCGGTTCTCTGTCTATGGGAGGCCGTGGGGCGAGAATGTCTCAGTGTTCAGAGGATCGTTAGCCTCTTGACAAGGCATGTCTCGTCTGAGCTGAGTTAAATGCACGGTATAGTATGCATTATGCAGGAACGACTGGACAGCGCGACTACCCTGCACAAGGGGATCGCACGTGAATTCATCACTCGCCAGATAGCCTCCAGTATGCGTTCAGTCGTTCCTGATCCTGCATGCAGCGCAGCCATTGCTTGCTTGAGACACGAAGCCTTGTTTAGAGGATCGCTGGAGACGAAAAAGCAAATTTAGGAAACGACATTGCCTCAGAAAAATGGCCCTATGATCCAAACGCCTTACCCAAAATCAATGCTTATGGTATCATTTTGTTGGAAAAAGAATGTTCTACCCAATCACACAAAAAAAAATGACATTTGGTCGATGATGTTGATGAAATTAACGACCGTAGGTGTTGCATTCTTTCTGAGACACCCTGTATATTAGGGAGACATTGAACAAATAAAAACCCATATAATTCTTATATTGTTACCTTAAGCCAAACAACAATATACACGAGCAATGTGTAAGTTCCGAGTGATTGTGTTTGAATTGAACAGAGTTATTGGATCACTTTTACAAAATTATTCATTTATTGTGTGTACCATCTTGTCCAAGATTATTCCTGATAGCCTGACCTAGCGCCAACAAAGCTTTGAACTTTGTGCTATACTGACTGTTACCATAAGTACTGTTCCCCGTTGCAGAAAGAGATACAATGGATTGTAAAGTTGCAATTAATTGCAAAATCAGATCATGTGACTAATGTGCAAAGCTGATTGGTGCAAGGAGAGAGGGGTTACGTAACACCAGCCCACGCCCCCCCCCCCCCCCCCCCCCCACACACACCCGTTTCTACTCCCCTGTAGACGACGGGAAACATATTATATACTTAACTTTACTTAGAATTTTGCACATAATTTCTTTACAAATTATTTTTTATAGATTTCTGTCATTGTGTAGCTATACATTCCTACGCCATTAAAGCCAACTAACAGTATTGGGGAAAGGTCCCACACACAAAACAATTACAAATACTCTCTCATCACGTACCATATGAAATAATAAATCGGTTGATGTTAAGATTTTTACCAAAATGCTTTGAAATTGACTATTTGAGCAAACAATAACCACAGAATAAATTCTACTGCATATTCGCTGCGTGCTCATGGCATATGCTGCCTTGTGCGCTCCGCATGTGAATTCGAGCGTAAAGCTACTATATAGCCGCAGCAGAGACGGGCGAACGGGCCATTTAGGCCCAATATCAGCGGCGTGCATTGAAGTTCAAAGTTTCAACTGATATTCCTGCACATAACGATACTAAGGTTCAGATTTTTTTTCCACACAAGGCCTTTTTTAATGCTATTTCAACATGCAATATTGATCAATTTTCGGTAACTATCCCAACACTGTTATTTGGCTTTAATTATAATTATGATGAGAGAGATTTGGATATTTTGTATTCTTCCAGAATACATACTTTCATAATCAAAAGGGTCATTATTATGATAGTATTTGTTTTCTTTCAATAATATTTACGTAATAAAAAGGATCATAACTATGAGGAGGAAAACTACATTTCTTCTTATCTATTTTTTTCTTTAGAACGACTGCGTAACTAAAATAATGATTTATAGAAGTGATAATTATAATGAGATAAACTGTATTTGTTTATTATTTATTAGATTTCTCAGAAGAATGCTTACGTAATCAACATCATAATGAGTCATGATAATTATGAGGAGAAACTTCACTTTGTAGGGTTGTTTTCGGAGAATGATTATGTAATCAAATTGATACTTAGTTTGACCTATGAAGACCGATGATGACGAATTAAGATGGTGATGCATCAATTAGAGACTGTCCAGCTAGGCCAGTATGACCAAGAGGATCATGTAAGATAAGTCGCTCAAATACCC
>JBAMJV010005589.1:0-82222 GCA_037951105.1 Echinarachnius parma | reverse complement strand
TCATCTAGCATTCGATCGAGCGCATTACAGCTAGTAAACAGCTGATTTTGCCCTTGGACGGTATGCGTACCGTACTATACGTAAGGCCCCCACAAAACTGGGTTTGTACACGTCCCAATACGTTATACATGACAGCCAGAGTCAATGTGTTGTTGTTGTTATGTTGTAATGTAATTCATCATTGATTTCTAGGCTTTACCCAAGGTAATATCATTTTAACCACCCCTTTCCAATCCTTGTGAGGACTACTGGCAAGCACAGTTAGTGAAACTGCTACGCGCTAATTCGTGCGTAATAAAGCCTGAAAATAGACTAGTCGATCACATCGCGATGCTGTCATCGGCTAGTGACGTCACGGCGCTTCTTGTGGGTCCCGAATGTTGGTATATTTCCCCAGTGCTCTTCAAATTACAATATCCTTTACATCCAGAAATGATTTAAATATATGTATTTTTTAGTCACGCATACGCTGACGTTTGCACTAAGGGTATAACTGAAAAATAAATGAAAAAAATGATTTTTGTTGTATAAAAAAATATCTGAGTTTTTAATCAAAAGGTGCAAAAAGGTGCATAAATGTGGAGTCAAAATGTATCATTTGAAGTCAGTCACTTTTTTTTTCAGCACTACATGGCCAATCGCATGGGGGAAATAACAACTTTTGTGAGCAGCGCCACCTTTTTGTTGGCAATGACGTCATACTCGTCATATCGTAATTTTCTAGTTTGAACGGACATCAAACTGCTCCGTAATTGTCAAATTGACAATTATGACCTTTGGATTGGAATACGTAAATACCAGGATCACATGGATTATAATATAGTGAGTCAATTAAACTTATAACTGATATGAAAGTTGCATTTAACGTCTTGAAAAAGACGTGTATTTTACATGATCAAATCCAGGTCGCGTGAGCAGATTGATTCTCCGAGTGAAAGCATGCTATAAATAGCTGTGCGACTTGCGAAGGTAGTGGGTAGGAAAATTCGTCATTGCCCCCCGCGGCGATTGGACACCCTAATTATAGAATGTCAGTTACCATGGGCATGGTTACTGGTAGTCATCAATACATTGAAATTTTGTTTTTGTGCTAATTTTGTAGTCGACTGACCACGCAGTAACTGATTTTCCGTAACCAACAAATGGTTGTCAATGTGCTCGCACGGCGGGTGGCAGTCATACTCATAGCATCTAGCGATAGAAGGCCGAAAATAAAATGTTTCAGTAATATTGTCAAAGAGGCCATAAAAGCACTAGATTTGTAGATTTGAATCAAGTGTGCATGAGAATGAAGATGCAATATTGAACAATACGAATGTATACATGTGTAAATTTGTAGTAATGTAGGCATGACACGGACAAGCGACCAGAGCAATGCTAAATTGATTTGTACACAGGATCTGCAATACATGAACTATGGGCTATGCTCAGAAAAAGTTGTAAAATTTACATGCAAAATTCTGAATTTAAAATAAATTTGGCAAAATCAAACATAATTGGCCCTAGAAATTATTTTCCTAAAATGTTGGAAATATAGAGAAATCTTCAATATAGGATTTGTCAGTACATGATCCATCTCAAAGTGTCGCTGCTATCTGAATGACTGCCATCATGGCCATGTATTACGTACCCGCATACTTCCTGCACCACATGAGTGAGTTACATGTACATGTACATGCACTGAGTGTAATCAAAATCTAATAGTTCTGTATCCGTACTAGACTAGTTGTCATATTTCTTTCAGGTATTATGGAGCTTTTCACATAATATACATGATTTCAATTATTACAAGTTCAAACTAGCATTTAACTAACCCAAGCTTTGGGATGCTACACTGCGGGTACGCACCACGCGGAAGATGGCGCGGTGCGTCTGATATACGAATCCGAACCACCTTTACATTAGATTTATTAACATTTGTTTCTCTTATATATTTTGATTCGTTTCTGAATAGAATATGTTCTGGGCAGGTGGCCAGGAGCAGACTCCACAGAGATACATGTTCAGAGAAAAGATCGGCCAAAACTGAAGGACATCAAGATTCGGGACAGGAGTGACAGCCAACTTGATCTAAGGAGCAGGGTGTGCCTCACTGACCGCCTCACACTAGTACCAAGCCCGGATTTCCGGGGGCTACGACTCGAGACGCACTTATTACCAGGCCTGATTCTGTGGCACTGTGCTGAGACGGACATGTCTGCAGGTTAGTATTGTGGTCTTACAAAACAAAATCATTTCTCTGGGATGTTACATTCACCCTTTCATTATAGGAATTGTACAAGACTGGGCCTTAAGGAAAAATCAAGATATTATTTGCCAATTACTTAACCCTAAAAAGACTGGGCTATTTTGAACCTTAACAAAACTGGGGGGGGGGGGGGGGAGGGGGCTAAAAGGGCCCCCCCTCCCAAGATCTCGGCAACCGAAACTCCGATCGACTCCAAATTTGGCATCGTGATAGATGTCCATAAGGTCTACAATATTGCCTAGTTAAAAAAAATAATTAATTAGAATATGCTAATTAATTATGCGAAAATGGTATTTTTTTGTAGTTTCGTAGTTTTCTCGGCAATCGAAACTCCAATCAACTCCAAACTTGGCATGGTGATAGATGTCCATGAGCCATACAATATTGCATAGTTAAATTTTTTGTTCTAATTATAATATGCTAATTAGAGCTAATTAATTATGCACAAATTTGCATTTCTTATGTATTTCTTTGTTTATTCGACTTATGTTTTTTATTGTTTTTTCAATGGAAATAATTATTTACCATTATTCAACCATTTTTAGCCCAAAATTAAATGATTGCAGTGATTAGAATGAAAAATAATGAAGATTTTGTCTTTTCTAGGAAAAAATCAATTTCCATAGGATTTGTACACAAATCACAAAATTTAGCGATTTTTGGGCCGACGCTCACTTACAAAAGGTCACGTAACATTAGAACGGTACACCCGGTTGTCGCAAATTTGGTATCAAAAGTTGCGAAAGACTCTTAAGGAAAAAAGTCGTGAAGTGGCACCGTAAAATAGTTAAGCGTTGCGAAGTAATCATGAAAATAGAGGAGGGGAGGGGGCTAAATCAGCCCCCCCAGTCTTTTTAGGGTTAAGACAAGTAAAGTGAACACCTGAAGATATTTCATGGGGTATAACTTGTTTATAATAAACAACTTGTGACCATGGATTAACAAAGCGAAAAGAAACAGAGCACACAAGAGTTACGGCAGCGATCTCCTTGGCTCTGGCTTACGGGCCAGTGTTATGTTCGAATGAAAGATGCAATGGGATTGGATAATGTTTCAGGGAGAGTTTTGTCCTTTTTCTGAAAAAATTGTTATAACCCAGGTAATAATTTTATAGTAATGTGCGGGAGGGCAAAATTACAATTTGGAAAAGATTCGCTGGGATTTTTGTTGTCTTATTTCTTTCAGTAGATATGTAGCTTTTGACATGTATTCATCACCTTCATGCTAGCATTTAAATCAGAATATTAGATGTATTAACATTTGTATCTCTCATTTATTTTGATTCATATCTGAATAGAATATGTGGGTGAAGATGGCCAGGAGCGAACTCCACAGAGGACATCGGGACATGAAGGAGTGACAGCAAACTTCATCTAAGGAGCGGAGGTGTGCCTCTTCCATCTTCAAAACCGCCATTTATCTGTCTGCCTGCTGTATCATTAGGCTGTTTTCACAACGACGATGCAGTTATTCTACAACGCAAATCTTAGCGGGGAGTCGCACTCAGAGCGAAAATTTCCGCGTTTCGTCCAAACCTACAACGGTATTCAGCCGAATAAGCGTCCAGCGTAGATCGCGCGGACAGTCCATGCTCAATGGGTCAGCCAATCAGCGCGCCTGTTCTCTCGAGCAAGGACACGTTCCCATCGTATCGATGCACGTTCCCCGTACTCTTCACTGCGAAACTGCAAATAGTTCGCGACGTAGCCAGAGTACGGATACATTCACAGCTGACTGATTCCTCCGTACTCGGCCCTTGCGAAGTCATTTGCGAAAAGAGTCTATTACGTCTGCACGGACACCACTAATCAGTAAATGATGCATCGGTCTTGGAGGACTCAAAAGGCTGGAAAGTTGCTGTGATTTTCAGTCATGTAATCTGGTGTCCTAGAAAAAAGGCCCCAAAATCGAGACCTCTGGAGGTATAGGTGTATAAATTAAGCGCTTTGGGCCTTATGGGAAAAGCGCGGTATAAGTAATAATAATAATAATTGTGTGTACCTAAAATAGAGATGTTTCCAAAATGTATTGCCAGAGATAAACATTTTCCTCATCTAACCAGGCTGGTAAGGGGAAGGGAGAGGGGGGGGGGGGGGGGGGGGGGGGGGTAGGATTCCACCCCCCCCCCCCCCCCCCCCCCATTGACGTTTTGTGCAATAATTATGCAATGTATGCACTGCCGCGTGACTTCATACATTTTTATATTGAAGACTTGCGCAAGTTTTCCAACCATATTTGTGAGTTGCTAAATTTTGTGATTTGTGTACAAAACCTATGGATTTTCTCCTAGAAAAACCTTTATTATTGTTCATTCTAAATACTGCATACATAAGTTGAAAAAACAAAGAAATACAAATAAAAATAAAGGACAATTTTGGCTGTCACAATTTTAATGTTGAAAACCTGTTAAATGAGTCATACAGAAAATGTTTGCACAAAATTAGTATATTCTGACAATATTTAGTGATTTACAGATGAAAAGGGGATTTCTGCATAAATTTGCAGAATTAATTAATATCTGACGATACTTTACAGGTGCACCTTTAATTAGAAATGTATTATTTATTTTTTAAATTGGTAACAATGCGATCTTGTAGAGTATGTGGCATGCTATCTGTGTGCTGAATATCCCGGCGGCTGCTCGCTTGTCGATCGGTCTTGACCGACTTGCAATTTTTATATAATAGCATTATATTATCTAGGTATGTATGTATGTCCTTAGTGAAAACTGAAAAGTACATAATTGTAAACCTTTGAAATACATGCTGATTAAGGTACTCTAAAATGCTATGAAATGTAAATATGTTTTAGACGTGCTTTGATGGTATATATCTATTAATTAAAGTTAAGTTTATAAGTAAACATTGACTATCGACCATTTGTCCTTTATATTATGTACTAAGCTCTACAAAACTACATTTTCTTAATTTGACAAATTTGACATTGTGGAAGTTAAAAACTACTTATTTCAATGTGGCAGTTTCATGCAGTACACTATGAAAGTCCACATGGTGAAAATTTTCATTTTTTCATTTATTAGTGTGTTGGATGTTTCACATTGTGAGGTTTTCACAATGTTAAATTCTAGCATTTTTAATATGGTCACACAGTTTCACAGTGTGGTCCACAGTGCGATTCACACTGAATGAATCTTCACAATGTTAATTTTTGTGATTTCATGGTGTAGTGACACTGTTTCACAGTGTGAACCACAGAGTGATGCATGCTGTGTTTCATACTGTGAATGAGTGTGTTCTTTTCAGTGTGAATCTCCACAATGTTAAATTCAAGCATTTCACAATCTGGTTCACAGTGTGATTCACACTATGAACCGCATTGTGATTCACATTGTGAACCACAGTGTGAACGACGCGGCCACGCTGTGAAAACGCCCGAAATACACAGTGTGAATGAGTGTGAATGAGTATGTTCTTTTCACAGTGTGGTTCACAGTGTGAATCACAGTGTGAATCACAGTGCGGTTCACAGTGTGATTCACACTGTGATTCACACTGTGATCCACAATGTGATTCACACTGTGAACCACACTGTGAACCACACTGTGAACCACACTGTGAACCACACTGTGAACCACAGTGTGAACCACACTGTGATTCACACTGTGAACCACACTGTGATTCACACTGTGAAACGATGCGGACACGCTGTGAAAACGCCTTCACACTGTGTATTTCGGGCGTTTTCACAGCGTGGACGCGTCGTTCCACAGCGTGAATCACACTGTGAACCACACTGTGAACCACACTGATTCACATTGTGAACCACACTGTGAACCACACTGTGAACCACACTGTGATTCACACTGTGGAACGACGCGTCCACGCTGTGAAAACGCCCGAAATACACAGTGTGAAGCGCACCGTGATTCACACTGTGAACCACAGTGTGATTCACACTCTGATTCACACTGTGAATGAGTGTGAACTTTCCAGCAGGGAAATCCGTACATTCTAAATACACAAAAGAACCTGCCTGTAGTGGTCAACTTCTTCAGTGGCCATTTTTTCTTTTTTCCATTAGGTGAGCACATACACATGTTTGACTGTGTACTAGCTTTGGACATTGCTGCCCCAGAAGCCACAATCAATCCAATTTCGATAGAGATCTGCCTATGTTAGGAGGCCAGCTCAAACCCAGTAAACATGAAAATGTATTTGAAGCATTATATATTTGAACTGACCTTTCAAACATGTCAAAGGAGAGCAGTGTTGTCTCCTTCATTGCGCCTAAATCCGTACATTCTAAATACACAAAAGAACCTGCCTGTAGTGGTCAACTTCTTCAGTGGCCATTTTTTCTTTTTTCCATTAGGTGAGCACATACACAGGTTTGACTGTGTACTAGCTTTGGACATTGCTGCCCCAGAAGCCAAAATCAATCCAATTTAGATAGAGATCTGCCTATGTTAGGAGGCCAGCTCAAATATTTTTGATAAAATGTCCTGAATATATACCTCGGACAAAAAGTTCCGCAATCGAGGTTTGCGCATTAAGAATGTTTGTTTTACGCTATAACCATTCATAAATTCGGTATCATCGGAAAGCGTGAATTCTCCCCTTTACATTGGTATGAAATTTTATCATGGATTGTGCATTGCCTCCAAATGTAGGGCAAAGTCAAAAGTGAAATGTTGCAAAATGCACTGATTTTGTCAACAGAGTGCCTTCCTTGGCTTGAATGGGGGTGAGGTGGTTATGCATTCAAGCCACGTTTTAATCTTCAAACAAAAGGAAGGCACACTGTTGACAAAATCAGTGCATTTTGCAACATTTCACTTTTGACTTTGCCCTACATTTGGATACAATGCACATTCCATGATGAAATACTTATAGCAAATGTTATATCAATGTAAAGGGGAAAATTCACGCTTTCCACTGATACCAAATTTATCAATGGTATTAACCTAATAGGAAAGTTATTAATGCGCAAACCCCGATTGCGGAACTTTTTGTATAGATCAATTATCTGCCCACTGTTTAAATTACCTTGATGTAATTTTACAAGGTGATATATGCTTTTAATGTATTTTGCATGAAGAACAATTTCAAAATTCTTTCATCGAATTAGCTTCCAATCTGAAGAAAAATGAATGCCTTGAATTATCAAGTGTGGGTTGAACATGGCTAAAAACGTGTTTAAGGGGACCACCAGGCAAAGAACAACACATCGTTTTATGATTTGGAAACGTGTTGTGGTATCAAATATATACCCAACATTTTGCAAAGGGGTGTGTAATTCATAAAAAACGCAATTAATTACCACCACTTACGGAACCACTAATATTTCCTGGTTCCGTACGGGCCAAACATTTGCGAGTGCGCCAATACTATTTACGCGTACGTAGGGAGAGAATAGAATCCCGGGCGATTCGTTCCCTCTGGACAAATTATTCTTCGTAATTCAGACCCATGAACGCATGCTTTAGAATGGTGATGCGTTTTCCAATTATATATTTTTTTCTGGAAACATATTTTTGTGAACTTGTTGATGGAATGGACTACTAAAGGTGTTACCTATCATTTATAAGACTATTATTTTTGGGTGATGGTACCCTTTAAGGATTTAGTCCACTGTTTTATGGAAGGCTCTATGTATACTTTTTTGTATTTAATTATGATTGTATTTGTTTTATTGTAGCTTACAAGTTTAGTTAATAAAATGTTGCTTGTCGAACACTGTAACATGTCCTTTTAAATGATTGACTGAAGGTTGGTCCTTTCGGATATATTTATGAATCTATAAGCTGTTTCTGAACAGATTATTATGAAATGAAGTCAGTTCTGCCACTACAATTCTTTGCTCTTGTACTTTTTACATTTAGTTGTTCATTACCTCATGAAATTGAAGGGCCTTCTAAACCAAAACTGAATTTTCCTTTTAAAGGTCTTGAGATGTTGAGAGTTCCAGCTAGCCCTTTTTTCTGTTTGATGAGAAATTATTAAATATTTTACACTACAATTCTTTGCTCTTGTACTTTTTACATTTAGTTGTTCATTACCTCATGAAATTGAAGGGCCTTCTAAACCAAAACTGAATTTTCCTTTTAAAGGTCTTGAGATGTTGAGAGTTCCAGCTAGCCCTTTTTTTCTGTTTGATGAGAAATTATTAAATATTTTACACTACAATTCTTTGCTCTTGTACTTTTTACATTCAGTTGTTCATTACCTCATGAAATTGAAGGGCCTTCTAAACCAAAACTGAATTTTCCTTTTAAAGGTCTTGAGATGTTGAGAGTTCCAGCTAGCCCTTTTTTCTGTTTGATGAGAAATTATTAAATATGCATGATAAAACCAATCTTTAGTTGTTTTGGTACTATAATTGAATACCAATCATACTCTCATGGGGTCTGATATGTTTCTGTAATTTGAGAACAGTGCAATTAATTACTACGACCTACGGAACCACCGTTATTTACTGGTTCGCGCGCGCGACTTTGTTTGCACGACCGCTCAATCAATACGCGTACGTTATTATGGTAGTATGCGATTTATCGCATAGCCCATGCGATAGTTAGTATCGTATGGCATGCAGGCAATACGCCCGTGTGTGCTCCCACTTTGATGTACACACTACAACGGCAGTGTTGGAGTCATGGTACACACAATGCCCAGCGCTATAATAGCCACCGCACCATGCATAATACAATATAGATATACTCTGAATGCATGCAACAGTACAAAGCTTGTATAGCGCTACGTGTATACGGGATAGATGTTGTTTCTGAACGCCAAGTTGATTTTTTATTCGCTGCACACAAGGGATTTTCGAGATTTTCTCTGCTTGCTGCGATATATCGCAGTTGCTTCCGATAAGAGGATCGTTAAGTGATATCGTAATCGGAACTGCGCTGACAGAATGATTGATAGGTGATATTAAAAATGATTCTCTGGCGATGTAGAAATACTTTCAGGATCACAGACTTGTTTTGTATGTTCATGTAAGATATGTCTTTGATGTAAGAGAGCTAAATCTCTGTCTGGTGGTACCCTTTAATGTTTGTTTGTTTGTAATACAAATACAACAAGGAATTGGATAATATCGTTTCTAACCAATCGCTCTCAATCGCTTGTGATGGTAAGCGGGACTGCAGCTGACTGGAAACCTGTCTTAAAGGGAATTCAGACCGGTATATCAGACGCGCGAATCCATATTGCGCACTTTTACGCACGGTACGTAATCCCCCTTTGCTCAGTTATAAGTAGCGATCGCAAACTGTCCCAGTTCACGAACGACCGAGTCGAAAATAGTCGCGTTCGAAAAGTTTGTTATACCAAGGAGGTTCCTCGAATCATGGTTGAATAGAGATCCATCAGAGATTTTTCGAGCGAAATTTTTACGCAACACGCTCAACCGCACTCGACATCACAGGTGTCGCTGCGATATCTTAAATCAGCTCGAGCGGTTCGACTACCTCAATGTACAGTTTATCGCTCGGTTCATAATAGCTACCAGCTGTGTGCGGCATGCAATTTCATATGAAGGCTCGTGTTTAGATATTCCGAAGCACCGCTCTAGATCGATCCAACACACATCGAGTTTACCTCGGGAGATTACGGTGGAGTGCGAGTTGGATTTTGCTGACTACCCATTTTAACCCACGCACTTCTCAAGGTACAGTCTTAGGCCCTCATCTCCTCTCATATTCATAAATGACATACATAAGAACATATCCAGCACGGTCCGCTTATTTGCTGATGATTTCCTCGTCTACAACACCATCACGTCTGCTGAGGACTAGCCTTTAGTCAAGGCTCTATATGGCTTGGAGATGATCTATGCAATAGCGAGCTAGATATCTGTGATAGAGAATTTTATACGGCACGGGGTCAGCGAACGGGACTAACTGGCTCCCATATCGAGCCTTTACGAACTTAACACGCATTCATTTATTAATGAGCAGAGAAAATAAGGCATTACTAATTCATGAGATGAAATCATTAACCAATCAGATCGCTAGATGCGGATACCCTCTGCTTGATCGGTGGCGTGTTATATCATGTATTAAAGGGATAGATCCTCTTTTGCTAGCCGAAATTAAAAAGTTGCGAGGTTATTGTCTTATATGAAAGGAAATGTCATTTAATAGCATGCCTGAAATATTTAGGGCTTGAAATCTCTTTTTCGTGGAGTTATCGACCTAAAACTGATTAAATTGTTGGACGACGGTTTAATGGGTACATGGTCGATTCCAACGAAAAGTGTACACGGCATGTTCAGACCTATTTGATTTATTTGAAAGGTCCGATAATCTTGATTTTTCTTTGAGCAGATGCATATTGGCGAGACCTTTCGCGCCATACAAAATTTGTGACCACTGCATTTATATTTTTTTCTACAGGAGCAAAAAACTTGCTCTTTTTGACCACTTTTGGAAAAATCTCTTTAACGTTTTTTTGAGCGGTTAAAATCTTAGAATGAAGACTTGATACTATTTGGTTTATTTTTAAATGGGAAGTTGTTGCATATGTCAGAAATCATTATATGAGTTTTTGTTAGTAACTTGCAATCATGTGATTTTGGGTGATTTTTTACTCAGTGGTAAATTGTAAGCGTTGCCTACGAATACATTTTTTAGCACGCTCAACCTTATTGAAAAATTCGTCACACGATTACAAATTTGTGCTCAACTTAAACCATCATGTGTCTACTATGGAAATGCATTTTCAAAAATCCTAGTGCTTTTATTGTATAGCCGCCAGAAACATCAAAAGCTGAAAAGGCCCGTTTGGTAACAAAAATGGCATTACCTACGTATACACTTCAGCATGTCGTAGCTTCAATATGTATGTAGATTGGTGAGAGATAACTTAGGAATAGATGGAATATAGCATAACGCTAATATGTGCAAGGGTTTATCATTTTTGAATAATCATTTTAGAAGATATTCAACAAAATGTGTTGCATTCGTAAGTAATTTTTAACAAATTATACGTTACTTACGAATACAAAAATGTCATAGGGAGCTTGATTCCTGCGCTGACATTATTTCAAAGGGCAATATCATGTATATATTTTGGCTATTTGAAGAAAATGAGTGTGTGATGGTATGAAACAAATTTCCTTTTCAAGCATTATAATTTTCATATTTTGGGGGCATTTAGATTACGAGCACACCGTTTTTTGCCTCATTTAACATTAAACCGTTTTCTCCTCTTTGTTTAACAAGCGTGATCATCATATTAATGAATACATTTATGTGTATGATTCGAAGGGGATCCTTTGGCAATAGATTACAATCAAAATAACAATAGTCAATGTTTTAATAAGAACATTAATGTGACATTTTATCATGGGGACACTCTGTATTCGTAGGTAAAATGTACTCGTAGGTAACAAGACAAAAGTAAACTTTCGGATATTAAAGCCCATTTGGATGTCACAATCAACCTGATAGTGTGCACTTTCTAAATCCGCCCAGATGCTTTCATCATCTTGAGTTTCGACTGAAAATATTTATTTATAAAAAGTTCCGAATACAAATATAACGATTTTATCATTGATTTTTTAAATCGGTTAATACAAAATAATTAAAACATGTTTAAAAGCCACATCTGATGCATCTGATGGTCCACTTTAAATTCAAACTATCTGCCTCCAGATGATCGACCCATTCGATCTAAAAGCAATTGCGGTAGTTCGAATTGCATTTTGGTATTTTTGTCTATGAAATATGTCTGTAAAACCATATATCATGCATGTCTGTGTACTATATACGTTGACGTATGCTCTATAATCTTTTGTCAAACAGTTGTATATAAAACACATTATAAATCGACGTAATCGATTACTTCAATTTGTATTCCAATCACACGAGGGATTGATTCAGATAAGGATCTGTATAAAGTAGGTAAAATATCGAAGCACACACCGTTTGACATCTTAATATACCATATAAAGATGGTTACTATGTGACATCATGTAATACATTGGCTCAATTTTATTAAATTATTTATCTCACAATACGCCCTTACCCCCTCCGAAAATTTTAATTAAAAAACAATCAATATGTTTCGCCTAACTTTCAGCTACCGTTTCCCAACCGTACTCTAATTACCTCAGATATATACTTTTTGGAATCTTGGGCAGATAGAAAATTTGTTTTTTCTAATATCGTAATTGTGCTTTAGTTACTATATCTATAAGATGATAAAGCTCATTAGAATCTACATTATATAATATTTATATCACATATAACAAGAGCATGTACACTGAAATATTGATACTGTTAATCAGATTATGATTGTTTTAACATTGTATTTAAGGGCCATTTCTTTAGTTAAAAAGTAAAATAACGTAATTTAAAACAATGACGATGCCGTGGTGTGATGTTTGCCGTTTGTGCTGCCGTTTGATCGTTGCAGCCTTATAATGTACACAGAAATGAAAAAATGACTTCGTTTATAATATTCTCCATAGATCTAACGCATAGTAAGATAAATTTTATCTGTTAACACTTTACAATAATACTCTGTAACACAAAAAATGGAAACAATACGAGTTAATCTTAGAAACATTCCAATTAAATTGGAGGGTTCGATTTAAACTAAGTTAGCTGCTGAGATATGCAGGATTGGCCAATGTGTTTCATTAATAATAATATTCAACCTCTTAAGAACATGATAATAGTGCTGTTTGAATTGTTTTTTAGGAATGTCAAATGATCCGATATTGCATTCATCAAACAGATAATATATTACCACTCATCGTTTGAGCAATCATTTTTATGTATGTTTGTAATGCATGCAGCTTATCGTAACTTCTATTTCATGTGCACGCTGATGTACACTTTATACAGTTATTCACCCAAATATCAAGACAAATATGTACCCTCTCTTTCTCAAATGTGTGTCTATATCGCTATTTCAGGAACAGTATATATTTACAGATCATAGGTTTACAAATTGCATTTCGTATAGTCCAAATACAGTAATTAACTTTGCCTACTACAGGTATCTTGACATATATGAACAAAATAATGTTACCTACGAACAAACTAGAATATTCGTTTCTGTATTACCTAAATGTATCGTATCACTAGCAATTCCAGGTTAAACATTTTCTTACAAAATGTTTTCAATATTTTTTTTATAAGGAAAACTTTTTGTACATTTTACTCTTTTAAATTACCACATTCTATTGTTGTTGTTGTTTTTTTTTTTTTTTTTTTTTCTTCTATGTCTGTATATGATTGTTATTTGTGTTGCAGGCTAACAAATTTGGATCCCAGTGTTCGTTGTGAAAATTGCATTGTTTGTAGCAATTTAGAAATATATGATATAATAAACGATGATAAAGAACCATATGAATTGATGCAGGTAGATAATGAATACTATACTCCAGAACATTTTAGAGACAAAGTATTGAGAAATTTTAGTTCTTCATATTTAAAAATATATCATTTTAATTGCCGCAGTTTGAAATGTAATTTCGATGCACTTGTGAATAATATTGATGCTATACAAGATACTACGACTATAGTTGGTGTATTAGAAACATGGCTGAAAGAAAATGAAAAGTTGTATGTTAATATCCCAAATTATGAGTTTGTTGGCAATTGTCGACGTGAGAAACGAGGAGGTGGCGTTGGATTATATATACGTGATACCATTCGATTCTGTTTTTAAAAGTGGAGATAAATCTTTGTTAACTAATTATAGACCGATATCTGTTTTATCTGTATTTAGTAAAATTTTTGAGAAAATTATTTGTAATCAATTATTGAGTTTTATAGATAGAAATAATATTTTTAAATAGAAAGCAATATGGTTTTAGAAAGAGACACAGCACGCATCATGCTCTAATTGATTTTACTGAAAAAATTGCCAACGCATTTGAAAATAATAATTTTTTAATTGGACTCTTTTTAGATCTTTCTAAAGCGTTTGATTGTATAGACCATGCTATTTTGATTAATAAGTTGCGTTTTTATGGTATTCGGGGTGTTGCAATTAACTTAATTATAAGTTATTTATTTAATAGAAAGCAGTTCGTAAACATTGGAAACTTAACTTCTAATAATTTGGATATTTTACTGGGGGTTCCCCAGGGATCTAATCTCGGCCCACTTTTATTTTTGTTATACGTTAATGACTTGCCCAATGTAAGTGATGTTTTATCCTTTATTTTATTTGCAGACGACACAAGTCTTTTTCTTGCCGGAAATGATCCACGTAGTGTGTCTCTTTTATTGAATAATGAGTTGGAAAAGATGTATCTTTGGTTTTTGGCAAATAGATTGTTAATTAATTTTAGTAAAACAAATTACATGGTTTTTAAAATAAAAAATAAAAATGTTGATGTAGATGTGATTAAAGTTCATATTGCCAATAATGAAATTAATATGGTAGATTCTGTAACATTTCTTGGATTAATAATTGATAGTAAATTGACTTGGAAACAACATATAAATGAAATATCACGAAAGATATCTTGTGTTATTGGAGTATTAAATAAGATTAAGTTCATGTTACCTTTATCTGTCCTTGCTAATTTATATAATTCAATGATTTTGCCATATGTAACGTACTGCAACATTATCTGGGGAAATTGTGCAAATTACTTATTGCAACAATTGTTTTTATTACAAAAACGTGCAATTAGAATAATAACAAAATCCCCGTATCTTGCCCATTCAAATGTTCTGTTTAGTCAGTTAAACATTTTGAATATTTATGATTTACATTTATATCTTGTTGCTATTTTTATGTTCCTGTACATGAAAAATATGTTACCAGAAAATTTCAACAACTTTTTTACTCCTCAAAGAAATATAAATAAATATGTTACTAGAAATGCTGATAATCTTTACTTGCCCAATTATCGTTACAAATTTTCTAGAACAATGATTAAATACAGAGGGCCTCTTGTATGGAATATGTTGCAACATGATTTGAAAGATTGTTTTTCATTGTCTACTTTTAAACGAAAATATAAATTATACCTTATTGATCATAACGATTTATAATTATATATAAATAACTTTTTTAACTGGATATATTTTATGATTTTTATTTTCTTGTAATTCCTGCCTGTATGTATGTAACGTCATGTTTTATGTTCTTAGTTCATACATAATAGGAACCTGGGGATTAGCCTAGATAGGTCTACGGCCTTTGCTGATCCCCACATCCATTCTATTTCATTGCTACTTTGTCTGTTTATTACTGTGTTGGTTCGTTTATTGTATTGATTGTTGTTTAAATGTTTTTATATGGATGTGAATAAAAGGCCTTTGATAGGCCCCTATATATAAAAAAAAAAAAAAAAAATATCAATGGTGTGGATACAATCGATCAACATTACGAATTCAAATAGTCGGGTTTTAATTTTTACGATGAATATATATACCGAACATAAAAAGTAACTTCACCCATAAGCAATTGCCCATAATTTCATAACCAAGAATCGTTTCAAGATTCGTCTTGCCAATATATCCATATGGTAGTTAGGAATACAATGTGTCAAAATAAGAGGTAACCATTAATACATGGTTGAGTGAGCACGCATAACTCAAAAAAAAAAAAAAAAGTCATATTTCAAAATTCGCAAAAGTATTATCATCATTACAAATTATTGAGAGTTGGAAAATTAAAAAATGCACTTAATTGCAATAAATGCATTTTACCACATGTGCTTTAAAAAAATTAAAATGAATGGAATATCAAACAGCATTGTTTCATAAACCATGATCAATGCATTCCGCCACATGTGCGGATTCACAACAATGTACAGGCACGCGCAATACCTTGCGACTTTTGAATTGGGCCATTTTGTATTTAATCTGTGCTCATTCAGCCATAAAGTAATCTCTGATTTTCGCACATATCGAACGTAACAACTGTGCCAATATTGTAGCAAGATGACATCGTGAAACAATAATCGGTTATGAAATTGTGAGCAATTGCTTAGGGGTGAAGTTACTTTTTGTGTTCGGTTTATTTAGTTTTGAGTATACCACTTATAATGTCAGTGTACATTTTTAAGAAGTTTTTTTTCACACAATTGATAGTAAGCACACTTGTATGATCAGTGAGGGAAAACGGACGAAAACAGAGATAGTAGCTTTCCCCCTAAGCGGCGATAGGTGTCGTATTTCAGCCACTTCAGCGAGCAAACCCAGCGCTCCGACTAGATGTGTTCCGAGTCGTTTTACGCGTAATTCACTATGTGTATCGTAGCGAAGCCGTTCGTGCATAGTGCATAGGAGACCGCGCGGCTATTTGACCCTCGAGCTAGCTAACTGATTTCTTGTTTTCACGAAATTAACATGCTTACTGATCAGTTTAATATTTAACTTTACTAATATCATGTTATAATCATAACGGCGGTGCAACTTTAGTTGGGAAGGGGGATCGAAAATAATTGTTAAAGTGTAATGTGTATACTGTGCGTGATGATGTAACATGAAAATAAACAACAAATTTCAAGTTCCCTTGCTTGTGAACGAATATGATAATTTATGATTATCTTGTGATTGAGCTATTTCAAAGAGTTCAATGTAAAGATAATTCTAGCAAGTTATAATCGATGTATTTACTAGCAATTCCTGATTATGAAGGGCAAATCAATGTGCATTGATAATCTAGCCACTTGATTGCCGATTCTGTCTATAACAGTTTATTTCATATGATTATTGCTACATGCAACGAAATGAATTGTTTTTACATTCGGCAGGCAGGCTTTGCAAATGATGCGAGTAAATTTATTGCGATCGCTTTCGTATGCACTGCCCCCGCGGCTCCCCGGGGCACACCGTGGCTACCGGCACCATGGTCGTTGCGTACCCAGCTGACGTAGCGTGGTTAGACGCATAAAGGTTACACCTTTTGTATTTCTTAATTTTTTTGAAAGAATTCCCCTTTTCTGTTGTTTTTCAAATTTATATGGGGCAAATGCTCCCCCCCCCCCTACAAACATATGTTTATTACAACAAAAGTTACTACGCAAAAATCTCGATGATTTGAATGAATTGTCAGGATATGTGTAAAGCCTTACTCACTTGTTACTCATTTTTCTTATTGTGTTTAATTGTCTACATTTGAATATATCTCGAGTGATCTTTATCATGGCAGTTTCAAACCGAATGCTCATATGCTCATGTAATTAATTCCGGCATATAATGCATGTGTATCGGAAACGCTACATTCTCATTGTATTGTATTCAAATTTGCTGGGAATATTATAATGAGATATAATCATCCTGACTTACCTTAATATAAGTACTGAAATAAAACTCTTTTTGACAGTTAGATACAGTTCAGTCATTTATTTATTTACAAACATCTAAAGGCAAGCACATGTATTTTAGACAAACAATGTAAACATTTTGTAACAAAAATGATTTCTATGTATACATGAATATTTAAATCTTTCTTAACATGGATCTAGTAACTTTGTTGTAGTTTTGCTAACTTATCACAACGACTTTTTACACAGTTATACAGGGCTGGACACTGGCCAGTATTTGTTTTTTATTTAGGGCAACCAGAAAAGGAAAAGCTATTCCACTGGCCTAACCAGGCCAGAGGTAAGTGTGGAGCCCTGGTTATGACTATCCATTAACAAACTGAACACTTCAATCATACATTTATTTTGAATAAAGAGAACCACAAAGATTCAAAATGGTTGTTTGTGGATTTGGACAATGTAGATACCTTTAGCACGAATCAAATTGTTGTAACAGGCATATAATAATAATAATAATAATTTACATTTATATAGCGCATTATATGAATTAACATCTCTATGCGCTTTACATTACATCAAATTACAATTACAACATTATTATAAACATACATATCAGATTTTAAATACAGATAATTATACACGTTTTGGAATTGGATGATTATCCCTATATAAGGGGAAAATCAATACAAATTTAATTCTTAAATAGTTGGGTTTTTAATAGTTTCTTGAAACTTTACATGCATTTATTCAGGCCTCCACACTAACTTTTTTCTTTACTGGCTGATTTAGGCAAGTAAAATGTTTAAGTTCTACTTGCCCACAGAGAAAAATCACATTCCAACTTACTTCTAGATGAGATGTAATGAATTACATTCTACTCTATTAGTTGCAGAAATATACCATTTATACAATTTTACTTGCCCGATATCAAATTATGGTTTGAACTTGGCAAGCGGGCAAGTGTTAGTGAAGCCTTGATTCAATACATGTTTACTTTACTTAAAGGTTTAAAGTGATCCATTAGCATTATATTTGGGGGGAAAATCTGTATCCATTGCTTCATGTACATTTAGATATGCGAGAATATGTAAATTTGTTATAGAAAAATAATTTTTACCTAGATCATTCACATGAAATATCAAAATTCTGATACTCTTTGACTTTATGGTCAGCATTTAAAGATGCTTTCAAAGTCAATGTTTTGATATCTTTATTATTTGGGAGACATTTGAACAGTAAAATCCATTTTCATTCTTCTGTTACCATAACAACACAATTCAAGCAAAATGTACAGGTTCAAGTGATTTTGGCTGAATTGTATAAAGTAAATTGATGACTTCAATACTCATGCAACAAACACATTCAAGAACAAAAAAAATGCCAACAAAACTTTCCATTTGTTTGTCCCATATCATTACCAACTCTTACTACAGGTACATTATTTATGCAATGTTAATTTCTATGCCTTCACACACATACATGACATATGAAATGCAAATGTAAATATCAAATCTTAAACTACTTGTTACATGTACTGTAGTAGATACAAACAATGTGCAATAAACATAACAAGCTCCATACACCTCCAAAACAAAAGGTCAAATTACATGTATGGAATACATGTACATGTACTTATAGGGACAGGTCCTCTTTTACAAAACGTCTGAACAGTTTCCAGTTGACGGATGGGAATGAATGTAACACACACAAGATAAAGTCAGATCGAACAGCCCTGTAATTTGGATTCTACAAATGAAAAACGAATGCGTCCCTCCATCAAACTGTATATCGGTTAATAAAAGAGTTCAACTGATTTAGCATAATATTACAACAATACATACTTATTATTGTAAAGGTATTGTGAAGCCAACATTTGTAAAGGTATGTCACGGAAAAAAATCATAAAAAATTAAGAATATAAAATGTCAGTTTAAGCGAGGTTAATATCCGTTCATGACATTGTTATTGTACGCGGGTCACGTAGGGGTCAAGCATAGCGTTCCGGTACTCCGTGGAATCCATATATACGAACTTCCTCACTAGGCGAATACAGGTATAATAAACAATTAACCGTTGGACAATGATTTATTAGTTTTAGGTCAATAACTCCTCGAAAAAGAGATTTCAAGCCCTAATTTGTTCAGGCATGCTATTAAATGATATTTTCTTTCATATAAGACAATAACCTTGCAACTTCTGAAATTTGGCTTGCAAAAGAGGGAATGTCCCTTTAAAACCCTTTCTAGAAACAATCCTTCTTTGAGCACATTGCAATACAGTGGAGCCTTTTTAAAACGAGCTCTGTTATAACAAGGTACTTTGTTGTTTTTAAGCCCCGATATACGAGGTAAATGCATTGGACCCAACATACTCGTTATAACAAGGTTTCACTAAATTATTGTATTTTTGTTCTGAAATTTGGAAGTCAGAAAATGAAACAACTGAACATGTGTATCGGCCAGAGACGACATTTCAGAAGACTTCCCAAGCATCACAGTCGTCATACACTAACACCACATGTAACTACAAGTATCATTACATATACATAATATTATAATATAACTTTTAAAAACTCTGCAAAATAACAAAACAATTTGAATTTAATTGTACGTGCCATTGAACAATGAACATACAAGTGTACGTTTTGAAATCAAATGAGGCCATGAAAAATAAATGGTTGGATTGGCATAACCCGCCCGCCCCTAAAAATACCGGCGCTAATGCACGCCGACCCTAGAGTTTTTTTCTTAATTTTATTTAAAAAAAATTAAATTAAAACAAATAAATAAATAAATACAAAATTGCAATAGAATTTGCTATTGCGATGTGTTATGTGTGTGTTTTTGTGTATTTGTGCGGGAAAAAAAAGAAGAACAAAAATCCCTACCGACCTACCCTAATTTTTGGTTGCCCGTTACTCCAATCAAAATTTTTTGTTTTGTTTTACCTGACTTCAATCTTTGCTTTTGAATATTACTTGCGGGGGGGGGGGGGGGCGGCATGCACGTGCCCCCCCCCCTCCCCTATTTTTTTGAAAAAACAAAGAAATACATACGGTGTGCCCCCCACCCCAAATAGTTCGACCACGCTATGCCACTGCTTCCAAGAGACATGAATGTCTTTGGAAGTTTGGAGTCAGTTGAGAAGACAGATACTTTCGCTCCCTCAGATGGGTCCTCCACGCACCAACATCGTCGTCCTGAGCACGATGTGATGACTCCTGGCCTTGGTTGGCATCTTCAGACCTGCCCATGTTCTGGAGGGTTCTGCTGCGAACCCAAAGGAGATATAGAGAAAGAGAAAGAAGAGGCGGGGATTAGAATACAGCCACTATATCTTTTTGTTTAAGATCATGCATACAGAACACTTAAATATACTGGTCAATTCATTCACTCCCATACAATATTACATGTATCAATGTACATGTTTGTTTTTGTAAATAATGTGAGTATGGGCAGGTAAAAAGAGATGTACAGTATTATATATGATTGGTTGAGCATACTCTTACATTTCTACATGAGGAAGTTCAAGAGCAATAGCAGTGGACAACCAGGGTGCAAATGCTTATAATGTACATTATTTGCAAGAATATGTAATGACAACTGACTGAATGTACAGGTACAGTGTAATACATGCACTCTTTCAAGCACATGTTTTCTTTGCATGGTGGTCCAATTTAAATTTCTACGGTGAAATTTCAGCAGGATTTTGAAAATTGGAATTCCATGAAAATGGGATCAACATACGGACTATTGACTACCAGGCCTGAAACAGAGGCATACCTTACTGGAAAAATTATTAAGCACGTTGCAAACTAGCGGCTAGCTTACACACAAGCTAGCGGCTAGCTTGCAATAATTAAATATTTAAATTAGGAAAGATCTTCAACCAATCAAATGATAAAGATTATGTTTGCAGGCATGTAGCTCGCAACGTGGGCATGCAGCATATTTTAAGTGTGTCATTAGTGCACGGTAAGTGTGCGGGTACAGTATGCAAGCTTCGTTTTAGCAGTGATCGCTTATGAAGCTTGCCGCTAGCTAGTCATTAGCTTGCGACAAACTAGTTACTAGCATGCGACATGCTTAGATTTCGGAAGGGGATATATACATGTACATAGAAATCTGAAAGAAAAAAACTCACTTCAGAGAGCTTATCCAAATTGCTGAGTGCATCCAGTCCTGGTTTGAAGGTAGACCTCTTGGCGCCCGAGCCTTGCTGCGTTTGCGTTTTCTAGCTTGAAGTCCAAAGCTTCTCCTTGACATTCACCTCCAGACCAAAAAGATTGGTGGGTTGATAGGAATTCACGGATCTGAGGAGGGGCTGCCAAGTATGTTGCCAGAAAGATTGGAGCATGCTTTACCATTCCTGAAAATTGTAAAAGAAAATACACTGTTTAGACAGTTGACAGATCATGTAACATGGGCAATTGGTGAAAATTTGAACGCATATTGTACAATATAATATGATGCTACGTAAAGATGCCTTCAGGAATATTTTATTTACATTTTTCCTATGTCATTCAATACCCGAGGTATTACCTCCTGACAAAACCTTCTTCACACATTTATTCCTTAAAAACAATTGATTTGTAAGCATTTTTTTATAGGCAGGGCTCTACACTCGGACTGGGCCGCTGGCATGGGGCTAGTAAAATAGCACTTCGGGCGAGCAAAAATGAAAGTCATATTTTGGTGGCCCGATCAGGCAAGCAAATTTTTAACCCAACCTTGACAAAACTATAATAGTCTTGATCTCTTCCATGTCATGCTTCATCCAACAAAAACAGGAGCTGGAGCTCTCAGGGATTGCACAGTTTTGCTCAAACTGAATTTTAGTAGTTACCTAACGGTGGGCATGGTGGATTTATTAAATTCATGAACTAGTCATTAGTTTTGTTATACGGTTAGTTTTGGTGACTAACAGTCAGTTGACCAGAACTGTAACTACAGGTGTACATGTATACATTTATATTAATTAATGCTCACCAACATAGACATTAAAAAAGAAGAAATAATACTGATAATCTAAAAGTAAAACTGACCTGCTTGAACCAAGACAAGAGAATCACACAAAGTTCATCTCACTTTCAGTCGTCATCAGCACTACTTGTACTTGTAGATCAAAATCACTCTGACCACCTACGTTGACTTCCCAAACACAATTATTCTGCACTGTAAATTATCAGTCACTGAGTCTGAAACTCTGAGATCATTGATGAGGTTAGACATCAAAACCTGCCGTTGAAATCACTGCACTGCACTGTCAACAATGTATGCGGGTCACATTGCACTGTCTTCGATGTAACGCCGTCATGCATGCAATGCACAATACACGGTCACCCAATTCACAGTGCATATGGACAGGTCTCTTAACTTCGCGCGTATCCCAACTTCGCGGATCATAGGCGAGATACGCAAAAATTAGAACACGGACACGGCGACGGAAATTTTCAATGTCAACTGAAAGAGCACACATCAATTACTCATCAACCAAAAAATTAGCAAATAAAGAGCAATATTTCTGAAGAAATACTTACTTTTTGTGGTCTTTTTTTGTAAATCACAACTTTGGTGTTCCAACAAAATTATGGAGGAGGAAGTATCAAGCAAATTAGACGGAAATCGTTCCAGTAGAACATATTTGTTGTCATCGAAAGGCTGCGCAAAATGCTCCTTTATTCGACCTACCCATCAAATTTACTTTCGGATCGCGCAATCTCCGTAGATAGCTTGACAACGGTGCGCGTGCTAAGATGCTAATGCGCGCAAAATGTTTGCATCATCACACTGCCATTGAAATGCGTGTTACGGTTTGCTACACGGGATACGTGTTAAGTCAATGGCAGGGTGCCTAGCTATGTATTATGCGCGAAGTATGGAGACTACCGTACTCGGTGAAGAAGCTCTTGCTGATATGACATAGTCACGGAATCGGGTCATTAACACCACGAATTGTGAGTTTAAATGAAATTGTTCAAGATAAATCGAATCCTCAGAATTTGAGGGGTAATTTATTATTGTTTCATTGAGATTACTGTAATTTTCTTGATCCTAAGCCACTTTGAAAAATCCTAAATTTTCGTGCGCGAAGTTAGGATACACCTTCATACAATATTTCACAACACAACGCGAGCTTTGAGTCTTTGAGACAGGCCTGCTTTGAGATTCTTACTTACGACGTGATCTGCCAAAATCTTCTGAACAAATACACTAGTGGCCATCTTGAACAAGCTCCTAGATATATTCATAAACGATCAATCCGTCACAAATAATAACAAATTAGCAATATTTCCGCTTTTATCACTCGTGCCGCTGACATCATTCGCTCAAATCAGTACAGTTTTAACGTGTAACGCACACGCGCTGTGTATTGTACGTTGAAGGATGCTGCGCGCGCGCGTGACGTGCATTGCATTGCATGCATATTAGCGTATACGTTGATGCACAAAACGAGACTTTTGTGTAGACACTAGAAAAGAGTCTACCAGTCGTTTTTCAAGCATTCAAGGATTTTTATACCTCAATACAAGCTGGAATCAGCCGTGCATTGTGGTGTAATTGTGCAAAATGTGTGACTGGATGTTCATGATCCCTGAGGCTGAAAAACACTATTAAGTGCATTAGGTGTGGTTTTCTTGAAACTCCTGTGGACTTCCAGTAGCTAGTTTGCGAGGTTGTCCACCTAGGTTGTGATCCTAGGAGCTCCTAGAAGCCATTTCTTGTGGCCAACTTTTTACAACAGGCAAAAGCTGAAATCCTAAAAAAAAAATGATGGTTTGCCCCCTGGGTATAACGAATAACAGCAAACATATTAAAAGAAAGGATAGTTTCGGAAAGGCCACGTGGCAGTCGACATAAATGATAGTCGCATTTGCCAGTCGTTCATGCTATGTATGTTGCTTAGACTAGAGGCCTTGTCAAAAGGCTAGGGGTAATTATGCTGGGGCATATCCTAATTGACGATAAAGGTATTAAATATTTTGCACGTGCAGAAACAAAGTTCAATTGATATGAAATTATTCAAAAGCAAACATGTAATAAGTCATATTTTCTAGTTAATCATTAACTCTTCACAATGACGGATAATATTTATCAGTCAAAGGTCAAACGTAGAGAGACAATAAATCTACGACGAACTTTGCTCTGCCGTGTATATACACACAAACACACACACACACGCACACACACACACACACACACACACACACACACACACACACACACACACACACACACACACACACAATTAGGTATTCAGTTGTGTTGTCGAATATGTGTGTACCTGACCCACATTAGGCCATGACAAATAAATTGTTGGATTGGCGTTACCCGCCCGACCCTAAACATACCGCCAACCCTAAAGGTTTTTATCTGGTTTTGGATTTTTTTTTTAATTAAAAAAAAATAAATACAAAACCTACCTACCCTAATTTGTGGTTGGCCGTTACCATGGTTACTCCAATCCAACAACAAAAAAATGGGGAGGCCTTATATAAATACCAAATTGTATAATTTCTCTCATTGTTATTATATTTCAAGGTCTGAAATAAGGATTATAAACTGGGCTCCAAAAGAAACTTATCACTTTTTCAGAGCGACGCTCACCCTAATCCATAGCATCAAATTGAATCATATTTCGACACAGATAAGCTATTATTCTCTTTATGAAGCATATCTTATCAATTAAAAATTAGCTTTTGCCAAAAAAAGAGAAAAATGCGATGGAATCACTAAGGTCAGTTTTTAAAAATCACAGAAACTGCTCGCTGCGAACTTCCGCGAATGGCGGTCTATTCAGAACTTTCAATAGCTATTCATTCAACTTCAAAGCGGGTTATGTAACCACTTGACTGGCTATTGTCCGTACCGAGCTCTGTGCCCGGAAGGCGAGCAGTTTCTGTGATTTTTGAAAAATTACCTCTTGCGATTTCTCCTTATTTTATGCTTTGTTGACTAAAGCAAACATAATTATTTTTAGATGAACTGGCTAAGGGGTATTGTAGCTAATCTATGCCCAATTATGATACATTTGTATGCTTTGGATTTTAATGTGTGTCGCTCTGAAGAAGCGACAAGTTTCTTTTGGAACCCAGTTTATATTATTATGTTAAATTTTTATTTTTGAATAATACTAATAATATTTATACAGGGTGGCCCCCAAAAAACGGAACGGGGTGCTTCCCAAAATATAGTAACAAAATGTATTATGTCCAACGGATAGGGTGTCTTTTCAAATGAACAACGATACCAAGAACAGTCAATTTGGTTGTGTAGTTTTTGTTTTAGGGCGCTGGGAGCCTCTTTTTTGTCAATTTTTACCGAGCCAGTGCTTGATACATCGCACGTACCGCCTTTCATACAGTTGAACCATGGACCCTAAGGCGCGCCATTGTTGGTGTGCACTCAGCCGTGTGCAAAGAGAATGGACATGTTCGTTGAATGGTATTACGGGCAGGGAGTGCAATTTAACTGGCATTGACGAGATAAAAATGTACAAAAATGGGCACCTGACATGGTCTCACTCACAGCGTCTTAAAACAAAAACTACACGACCCAAATTACTGTTCTTGGTATCGTTGTTCATTGGAAAAGACACCCTATCCCATGGATATAAATATTTTGGTACTTTAATTTGGGAAGTGCCCCGTTCCAGTTTGTTTGTGCCACCCTGTATAGCGCTTCATACTGAAATTCCTAAGCGCATTTCAAATGGAAAAATAATACAATACGGTGTGCGCCTGGAAAAAAGATACCAATACTAATACGTAAATAGATACCATAGTTTTGGTAAAGAGAGTACAGTTTTGGTCAAACTGAATTTTAGTAACCAAAACCTGCTCCATATCATTACAACAGTAATAACTCGACCATACTCAAAACGAATACAAAATTACAAATGCCTAAATAAAAAAGCCTGTTATCATTCAAAAAGAGCCGTAAAAAGTAAAAGGGCGTTTTTTAAAAACAATATTTTTAAGCAATATAGTGTGCATGTGATGTTTTGTTGAAATAGTGATAAGATAATCAATTAAGATAATCAACAACTATCTAAAAACGTATCTTGTAAATTTTCGAAAAGAGGAAGCATTAACAAACAAATTTAACGGCTGGTTCAAAATTACCGAATAATTGTGGGCCCACAATTTTGTTAAATGTTTTAATATGGTTTTGGCTATTTCAGAAATGTTTGAACCAATTTGGAGCAAATGAAGTTTCTTCTGTCAATAAAATGGTATGCTCTTTCGAATTTAACAGTTTGTCATTATCTTACAAAAACTGTATTTTGTGTAGCGCCCTGCCGCCCTCTATACGAAAATAAATTATCCCTTTAAGGTAGAAACGCTACAAAAAACAACAATTATATAACAATATAATGTACAACTAAGAAATACAAACTTGATGTGTTTGACCCCAAATCCTAGACTATTATTGTCATTATGTCATGCCATTCCCCGTTCCATTTCGACGCCTTTCAAGGGACAGCCCCTTTTTTGCAAGCCAAATTTCAAAAGTTGCGAAGTTATTGTCTTATATGAAAGAAAATAACATTGAAGAGCATGCCTGAAAAAAATAGGGCTTGAAATTTCTTTTTCGTGGAGTTATAGACCTAAATCTAATAAACCACCATCCAACGGTTAATTATACATAATACGCTTTTTCACCCGTCGAGAAAGTTCGCTCACGGATTCCACGGAGTGCCACAGCGCTATGCGTGACCCCTATGTGACCCGCGCTAGTTACGTGACCCGCGCATAAATAACAATGGGTAAGCGGTTACTACACAAAATAACCAAACCTCGCTTTAATAAACTGACTACATGTAATTATATATTTTTCTTTTTTTGATCTTTTCCCGTGACATACATTTACAAATGTCGGGTTCACAATACATTTACAAGAATAAGTACAATATTGTTGTAATATTATGCTAAATCAGTTAAACTCCTTTATTGACGACATATAGTTTGATGGAGGGACGCATTCGTTTTTCATTCGTAGAATCCAAATTACAGGGCTGTTCGATCTGATTTATTTTGTGTGTATTACATTCATCCCCATCCGTCAACTGGAAACTGTTCAGACGTTTTTTAAAAAGAGGACCTGTCCCTTTAAAGAGCTATCGGGTGGGGGCAAGTATAAGAACAAAAATGATCCAGTGCGCACCTACTGGAAAAGCTACACTCGGTCGAATGATTTTTGTAAGTGTTTACAATAAAGATGTGATGTGATAACCTAAAATAGGTACCAAATAATTATGTCAGATAGGGCACCGATAAGTCGTCGATAAGACACCTACTTGTTCGTAAGATATTATACAATCTAGTATGTTTACTACACAAAATGATAGTAATGTTTTAAATAAGTGTGCAGAAAGTCTTGAATTGTTGGAAGAAAATATTTACACTGCTGCTTATAAACGAGATATTCATCAAATTATATCTGTATCAATATACTAAATGTCGTTTATAAATTTACATTGACTAAATAAATATCTGCTTGCCGTTATTAAGTAATTGCATTATGGTAGATTATACAAATCGGATAATTTTACGCGCAATGTATAGATGGTTCTATCTTTATTATACAAATAGTGCATGGTTTGGAGTTGAATATACCAGAATAGACAACGATACATTTTTAATTTCTCGAGAGCGATTATATTGCATCGAGGCCGCAGGCCGAGTGCAATATAATCGCACGAGAGAAATTACAAATGTTGAGGTGTCTATTGTGGAATATTTAACGACAAGAAGCATGTACTATTTGTTATATAATATGATTATATTGAGGAACTGATATGGTTATCATGTTGATAAACCCAAATTGACCTTGCTCAAATTGTGAGTGTTCTCTCCAGCCATTGTCGGCCCTGCGTACTGTGTTAAGTGCCAGCGCGTATTAGAAATAATTACGCGCTCTGCGCATTTTCCCTATTCAAGAACAAGCGCACAAGAGCACATTACGCACTCCAAGGCAATCCCCTGCGCAGCTCGTTTGGCTCTCTATGGTCAGTTTGTACATATACCCAGGGAGCAAACACCCCTTTTTTTAGGATATCATACATGGAATGTTATAAAAGGTTGTTCACCAGAAATGTCTTCTACGACTTTCTAGGATCACAACCTAGGTGGACAACCTCGCGATCTAGCTACTGGAAGTTCACAACACGCGTACAAACGATTTAACCCATAATGTACGTTAATAGCGCCTTAAATCCTTAGGGTTCATGAAGGTTTGTCTGTGCTATTTACAAAATGACACTACAAAGCATTATGATATCATCACATCGCTTCAGATTTGTATTCTGTAGAGTCGTGTGCATCTTTTGATACCAAATTTGACTGCATAATATCTTCAGTTAGTGTGTCACGTGTCATTTTAAGTCACGTGTTATACAAACGACTTTAAATTGCACGTTCAGTTATATACAAAAACGCATTGAAATGCTCAAGATATTTAAAACGTTACAAAATTTGTATTTGAAGTTCTTCAAATGGCATTCAATTTAATTTGTTTAAGTTTTGGAAATGATTTAAACGAAAACAATAGAATAATAAAACACAAACAATTGAAAACAATAAAATACATAAGAATATGAGTTCCTTATAGTGTATTGTTGGTATCTGATTTTTACTAAATCATTATAATATAGGTAAAATAGGCTTGATAATGAAATGTACATATTGTAGAATGAGGACATATATATTGATTATAGAGTACAGATATACAATAGACCTTAATCAAGAATATAATACAATATGAACCATTTAATGAAGTGATTTTCTTACTAATAACATTTTAATGATGTATCTGAAAAAAATGCACTTATATACATGTACTTGTATGTATGTGTGTTACGTATTTTGCCAATATTAACATGGAACTAATACAGAAGTCAGCAATGAGTGTAAATATTTTGTAGGTGTAGCCTGTAAGGAAAGATAAGGGGAAATAAATGAAGCGGCAAAGGCAGTAGCGCTTACCTCAACTCTCAGTCGAATTATTTGTTAATTTGTTAAGTAGGAAGATTATTTGTATTCATGTACACGATAATACAATCAAACACAGTAATGGGCATGGACAAAAACAATCATGATAAAAAATTATATTCGTACCAGAAAAAAAACAAAGTGAAATACTCTACATCTTTAAACAATGTTACAATTTGTGTTAATGTTGTAGGCCATTTTCTGAACCATCGTACACTTATCATTGTTTTAAGAAGTCCACATAATTATAAGTTGTATTTGACTCAAAGAAATGTTCATTGAAGGACACACATGTATTAGGCTTTTGTTTTAATGAATTACGCCTATGTAGTTAATTTTCTTGGCCTTTTGTAAATTGTTATTTAATTTTAGAATATTAGATAACTATTGTAAAATGAAACAATTTAAGATGTATTTAAGTTTATTCTGTATAATTTACGGTAAAGCACCTAGAGATAATTTTATATTAGGCGCTATATAAATCAAATATATTATTATTATTATTATGTATATTATGAATGAGCACTTAACATTTAGAAAAACATAGACCTTTACTGTTTGAATCCGTGACATTGCATACTACTCATTGATGGTGACCTAACCTCCCATGGAGAAGCATGTTCTAATTGGGAAAAGATCCTCAAGAGGGATCACTAGTATAAACAGCTTGTATATATGGCACCTTGTCAATAATTTGAATCCTCGAACTGGTCGGGTTGATGGTTTTAACAAATTTGGTTATATCAGGTGACTGTACATGTCTCCAGGACTCATTAACCATTACATTGTTCACCCAAACACTGTTCTCACTGAGGAAGCTCAGGGCAGTTCCTGTGTTAGCTGTCTACTGCACAACATTATATGGTTCACGAACTATATGACTGCATGTACTACCATTTGTGATCGTAGACTTATAACATGTTATTGAGCACATCATTGATACTCCTTAGCGAATGAAATACTTTTCAGAAATGTGTATGATCTTAAATGACGTTTAGTTCTAGAGGGGTCTAATTCATAAAAATGCTTATTAAGTTTAAATCAGCATAATCCACAAGTATAGTATAGGTTATTTGTGAAAATACCAATAAACTATATATTGGCATCTGACAATAACTGGTTTCTTTATATGATTATGTAGCCTCATGATTGTGGTTTGATTGATCACTTTGCAGTTTTCCCCTATTTAAAATTCTTCATCATGCCATACTTTATAACGATTCTACCCCTTCATTTAGCAAAATTTTGGAATATGAATAGACTTATACTTGCACTAGTAAGCTGTCATGTGTAAAAAGTGCATTGACATGTTCTTGTTGTTGTTTGGATTAATTTTGTTGGCCTTCTTTTTCTTGCGAATTGAAGTTATCAAGCTTTACAAGGATGTCATCTAATCAGTTGAAAAAGACTCATTCCAAAGACATGTCAGCTTTCATACCTCGTTATTTTGACTTTGTATTTAGCACTCTTTCCAAACGATGTCGATGTACCTTCATACCCCCAGCCCCCTATTAGGTAATGAGTGCAGCTTTGCAATGTCATATGAGACAATGCATAACCACACAATCACTTTGTTTGGAATTGTAACATGATTGTTTGGTTATTTTATGTATTTTTAATGAAAATTGTGAAAAATAGTATGAAAACAGTTCCAAGGGCCTAAACAGATTATACAGATTTTGCTTGTAATAAATAGCTATGATTGTATATTCGTGGACTTGGTGTGAAAGGTTGGAAGGGCATAAGCTTTCCATATATGAGGTCCCGAGTTCTGAATCAGAGAGTGCCCGGAAGGATGGAACGATTCATTAGCACTGTATTCATATACAATGTGTCAGGCTGGAAGACTCCCATGTGAGTTAGAAATGTGCACTATTGTGTGCTGGATTGATTGCAGTATGTACCCAATGACTGGGGATAAACATAATGATGCACCGCGATCGTCATACATTGATACGCTAGCTAAATCATAACATCCATTTTATCATTATAATTATTACATGTAATTATTCTTATGTATTTCTTTGTTTCAAATTCTTTTATTTTGTATTGTTTTATCCTCTGTTTTGCTAGTTTACTGTCTTTTCATCTTACTAAATGTCATCGAACATGTATAAGGTTTTACAGCTAAATATTTGTGTCATTCTATAATCTGCATCATGTCCACAATTATATTTGTGAATAGGCGTATGTGAAATTTCACATTCTATATCTGACACGTGACATATAAAAGACACGTGACAAAAAACAATAGAAGTAAAGAGGCACAATTTGGTATCAAAAGATGCACAACTATCTGTGAACGATATATTCGAAGCAATTGGATGATAGCAGCATGCGTTTGGGTGTAATCGTGAAAATACCAGAGTAGGATGTTCATGAACCCTAAGGATTTATGGCGCTTTTAACGTACATTAGGGGTAAAATCCTTAATATGTGTTTTCTGGCCTTCCAGTAGCTAGTTCGCGAGGTTGTCCACCTAGGTTGTGCTTCTACGAGGTCCTAGAAGACAATTCTGGGCCCAAACCTTTTATAACATTCCATGTATGAAAAACCCCCTTTGCTCCCTGGGTAATACTGAAAAGTTATAATACATATGTATTATAACTTTACCATTGATTATACCGGATTAAGCATCGGTAATCAACCAATGGGAATGCTCAATTTACCTTCATTATGACGTCATCATATTATATTAGTTTCTATATTATCCACACAATATGTCTTATAATCACAATCACGATAACAATTGCAAGGATTTATGTCTGTATAAAGGTCATCAATGCAGTCATTAAATTTATCGCGTAAAGTTTGTTTCGAAAGACATCAAAATATTAAATAAAACTTGTTCAAGTTTGCACGCAGGCATGTGGATAGTCCGAAGTAATTATTAAGTCGTCGACCGGTTTGGAATACAAGACCAATGTTAACTGTCGCCATCGTTGGTGACATCGTGCACACGTCAGTTCTTTCTCAACTCTTGTACACTGTACCCATACATTTGCAATATTTGTTCACAACTTTGCACGAAGTTAAATCTGTCACTGCGAATTATGTATGATATGCGTGGTGTATATATTTTATTTATCAAGTTCTTAAAATCATATAACATTGAAATTAAAGTACAATATCCTTCACAAAGTGCATATTAGGGGTGGAAAAGGGGGAGGATTACCGGAAGTATTAAGGATTTAGTAAAAATTTACATCTTTGGTCAGGAAATTAAAGATGCCACATGTTGGAGAGGATTTTGGAGAGTCAGTCAGTCAGACACTAATATCGAAAATGACCCCTGACCCCTGATTGGGTCAGCACTGACATGGGCCAATGCTTAAGACGTCGCCGGTTGCTGTCACCGAGCATGTTGACTCTGTCAAAGTGTTGCTCGTCCCACTCTTTGGTCAAAGCCCGAGCTAAATCTTGCTGAGTATGGAGAAAGTTGCCTCTGCCATTGATGGCTCAGTCTAGCACATCCAAGGCTCGACCAAATGGCCATATATCAGGGTAAGAAGCAGGCCATGCTAACTTCTGCAACCCCTTCTCATCAAGAAATTATCTAACTGCAGCTGCCCTCTGGGACATAGCGTTGTCGTCTTGCAGCCGGAAACGGTTTGTGTGGGGCCTTCTTGCGTGTGGGTGACAATATATTTACTAAATGTCACGGTGGACGATGGTGTCGACATCTCCACCTGGCACCACCAGAGCCGTTTTACAGCCATTGTGAATACCTGGCCATACCATCATTGGGCCGTCACAACCCCAAGTCGTGTTGTGAATGCAGTAATCTTGGAATTTCTCGCCACATAATCGACGAACCGTATCTTACCCAATAAAATGACATATCACTAGTGTCCCGACGTTTTGATTTTATCATTGATAGAGAATGTTTCGTTACGTCTTTAAAGTTAATACAGTGAAAACATGGACACGTTCAGTTGGGAAATTCAAATAGTGATACATGATTAAAAATGTCAATTAGCACGTACTTCATATTGTACTGTCCTTCAGTCATGCTGTCCACACTCACCCATATCATTAGTGTTTTAATGTTTTCACTCTCCTTTGTTTATCCCTGAACATAATTCTTATCTTGTGCGTCCATAGTGATTGTTATCATATGGATACCTCGGCCCATGTGATATATTTATAAAAGACCGCTAAGCATTCCACTCATGTAATAATTGAAGGGATATTCCGAGATAAATTGTTCGGGCGTACATCATGATGGGGGTTGTGTCATTTGGGAAAAAGTATCTTCGAGAAGGGGGAGGGGGTGCCAGGTGTTATTCAAATAATTCATCCTTTCGACAAGGCCTTGCGTTTGTATGTCTCAAACGAATGGTTAAAGGACAATTATAGTGCATATAAGACACTAAATAGGAAGAATAAGCCCTGAAAATTTGATCACAATCGGTCAAAAAATACAAAACTATGGCTCTTTGAAAAGAGCCATTTATTTTTTACGAGTGACTCAAATTGGCAACGCACTCTGGCAAAGTTGTGGACTACTCCCCATTCATTTTATAAACACACAATTTCAATTTTGTTCAATTTTCTCAAAAATGTATGTTTACCCTTCGTTTGTGTTCAACATATGTTTTGTAAAATGCATGAGGAAAACTGTACAAATTGTAATGTTTGTATGCAAAACATATTGGGAGTAGTCCACACACTTATTATAGTGCGTTGCCAATTTTAGTTCACCACAGGATTAAGGCGTATTGTAAGTCAAAAACGCCGTGGCTTGCATGGGCTTACCTGATAATCCCACTTTGAGTTGAAATCTTAACAGGCACTACAAAGCTGAAAGTGAATGCTTCAAGTCTTTTCAAAAGAATAGAGCACGATATCCGGATGATTATGTGTACAGTGGCGCAGTTGAAGGCAATATCGATCCGTCTTTTTATAGCGCATATTACTCGCCAAGCCTGGGACAATGACGACCCCATGCAGCTATATAATCGTCTTTTGTGCTTGTAAAACTGAGAAAGTCAAAGGACAAGCCGGACCGCTGCGTATTTAGGGATTAAAATTGCTGAATAAAGAGGACAAGTCATTGTCATCTTTTCATTGAAAGTGACTGGGGAACCCGCCGCACGATCTATTTTGCCTTATCCCGGCGTAACGCAAAGTGAAAATAATCACCCGGATATCGTGCTATATAGAGACTCGGTCTTGTGTTTTAAAAAGACTGAAGCATTCAGTTTCAGCTATCTGGTGCCCGTACATCTAGCTTTCAACACAAAGCGCGATTACCGTCTAAGGCCGACTAAATGGACATCTTCAAAGAGCCATAGTTTTCTTGTTTCTTGCCCGATTATGCTCTAAATTTCAGAAATTCTTCCTCCTAATCTCTTCAAGTCTATGAAAGCAACAATTTGCACGGGTTACATTTTCCTTTTAAAGTTTGAAGGGTATCACGTCAATAGGTCTGAACTGCAGCCGCAAGGCCTTTCGCATCCCATCCATCTGTGTATAAGGCGAGATTATTAACGAGCATCGCTGTTGCTCTGCCCGATATAACGCCCAACTGACAAAGCACACAGTACACAAGCAATATGTATTATGTGATACACGCGCAATATGTCGCTTGTTGTACTATATTCGAGGAATTCAAAGCTTAAAATCAACATTTTATAGAGCACACTGTTATGCGAAATGTCTTGTCACTCGAGGTATTGCCAAAAAGCGAAGGATGTGCTGGCCAGGGTAATTGTCCTGATTGATGAACAATATATCAAATATGCCCGCTCTTAACAAATCAAAGTATACTTTGGTAGATTACTTCAAAGCAAACATATAATAAGTCATATTTATAACCAAGGAAATTATTAACTGTTCTCCATTTGCAAGTGTAATGTTTAATAATAATAATAATAATATATTACATTTATATACCGCTTAATACAATGTACAAAAGAACCACTCAGTGGTGGTTATTTAACATAAAGTGGTGCTGGAGGGAGGGGGGCATAGGGCGCCGTGTTCCCATGACGTGAACACCCCTTTAGCAAATTTGCACATCGAATTCACAGTCAGTCTAGTACCTAATCTCTTGCTGATAGGGTTTTATAATCCTCTTAGTAGATAAGGCCATTCCAGGGTCCCTGTATGGCTTCAGGGCAGGGGGATTACAAGCACACGAGCATCATTGTGTTAGAGAAAACAGGCGTTGATTTATTGCACCTGTCACATCGCTCTTTATACCATGCATGGACCCTACTATTCAATGCAGCTCAGTTCATTTTGTTAGAAAATAGGTCATGTTTTTTTTAAATCTATGTTTTCTCTTGAAATAAAGTTAATAATGTTCTTATTGTGTAACTTTCTAACATCTTTTTTGGGGGTATTAATCATAATCAAATTCTCTCCAGTCTCCATACTGAAACGACCTACAAAAAATAAAATATGTAAACTGGGCTCCTACAGAAACTTATCACTTTTTCAGAGCGACGCTCACTAAAATCCAGAGCATCAAATTGAACCATATTTAGACACTGATAAGCTATCATTATCCTTATGAAGCATATATCCTAAATTTGTTTTTACTTAAAATTAGAAAAATGCGATATAATTACGACAGGTCAATTTTCAAAAATCACACAAACTGCTCGCTGCAACCTCCACGAAAGGCGGTCTTTTCAGAACTTTCAATATCTATTTGTAACCACTAGAATGGCTATTGTCCGTGCCGAGCTCTGTGCCTGGAAGGCGAACACTTTCTGTGATTGTTGACCTCTTGCGATTTCACCTTATTTTATTCTTTGTTGACTAAAGCAAACATAATTTGTTTTAATGTTTAATAATTACAAGGATTTTGTCAATGTTTTCCTTGATTCATTTGTTTGTTTTGGGGGGTTCATTTTCTTATTTACTGTTGCATATTTACTTGTTCTTGTTTCACTTTATAATTCTTTTCTTATTTAATTGCAAAATGTTGCTTTGATTTGTCCCCCACTTCAAAATCTAGTTTTATATTCATCATTCTTAAGAATTATTTTACTAAACTTTTATAACAGATTGTTTATTTGTTGAAAATGTTTTGACATGCTTGATTAAATCCAATACATTTGTTTTGATATTTTAGTTGTTTCCCATCAAATGAAAAGAGGGGATGTGCATCGTCTCTCTTCATTCATGACAGATCAATGGGATGTCTCCTTGATGCCTTGTCCTTTTATACTATTATTTCATGTCGATTTGTCCTCTCTCTTACGTGTTGCATCACGAATAACTGTTTCTGATTAACATTTCCTCTGCTCTGCCTCATCATCTTCATGTTCGCAGGCTCAGTGTCCAACATCTAAACTATAAGAACGCATGAAGACCTAGTGGCTTCAGTGTGTGGTCAGATTACTTAACCTAATCTGATCAACAACAATGAAGGGGTTCTTGGCTGGGTCTCTTATCAGTTATAATCCCCTCGAGGGCCTCAATATACAGTCTTATCAGAGAATGGGGAGAGACTCTGCTCTTTTCAAGACTGTGAATTTTATGTGCTAACACCCTACTAAACTGTACTTCACTAGGGAAGAGCTCTAATGGGATGTTTGCGTCATGCCTTAATATTGAATATATACAATACAAAAACATACGACAATCCTTTACACAATAAAGACGAAACAGAGTGTGCCCCCATTAATAACTCGCATGAATAATACCTGCATTATATACATTTTCGATTATACTTATAATCATATGTTATCACTAGACTGTAGCGGTATCCTTCTGATCGCTTTAAATAAAATACTTTAATTGTCGATATATCGGTGTATGAATGTGTGTATACTATCAGCTTTTCATAGTTATTGATATATCCCCTCCCAAAACAAAATCAACATACAAATAAATACATAAATAAATGAATAAGTAACATTACCGGTAATGTGTATGAATCAGTTTTCTTGGTTGAAAGGAATATGTGTACAATATCACCTTTTGATAGTTGTTGGTATACTGTACCTCTTTTGCCACCGGATTTATTTGGTTAACAAACATACCGGTGAATTTTGATAAAACGGTTTAGTGTTACAGCATTACATAATATTACTATAATTGTCATTGATATTATCATAAATAATAATACTACTACTTATATCATTATCATGATCATTATCCCTTATCTTTGTTTACTTTCCACAACATGTACTTCATATTTCATATGTGTGATTTGTCCTTTTTCAAGATCTTTCTAACTGTTTCTGATATAAGGCATATGAAGCCATAAAGTACGAATTATCTACGTGAATCACAACAATTTGACTCACAGCGTAGGGACGTATCTTAACATCAACCCTAGGTTACATCGATTATTTGAAATATCTTTACTAATCAAGTTGAACAGATTAGCACATTATATCAATTAAAACATTGTTTTGAATAATAATACGATATCACATACGTAGAGAACGGGCATTAACCATCATTATATGTATATTTTTACAAATATCAACGAGTCTTTAACAAATGAAATGAAAGTCAAGACGAAAGTGCGCGTTAACACGAATACAAGGCAGCATCAAAAGATAATAATAGGAGCATAAAATAACATGATTAACCGGAACATATTTACGTTTAAAGGGATAGTTGAGTTCTGGTAAGGAGAGTACAGTTTTGGTGAAACTGAATTTTAGTAACCAAAACCTGCATCATTACATTACAAACTAATAGTTATAACTAGAAAGGAACACAAAATTGTAAATGACGTAGTAAAGATCATGTTATCATTAAAAAAAGAGCCGTTAAAAAGTAAGAGGGCGCTCTCTAAACACTCATCGGTTTCAACCATTTTGAATAAAATATTGTGCATGTGATGCTTTGTTGAAATAGTGATTAGATAGAGAAATAACCAACAACTATTTAAATACCTATTTTGTAACTTTTTGAGAAGAGGAAGCATTTTTTAAAATTTGTAACGGCTGGTTCAAAATTCTCTAATGAACCTGGGGCCCCAGCTTTATTACAAATTGTTATATTTATGGATATTTCAGCCGTCTCTGAACCGATTTTGATCAAACAAAGATGATTTTATTATTTAAATATTATGCTCTTTCAAATTTTTCACTCAGTTTTTCATTACCTCACAAAAATAAAAAGTAGTCTAGCGCCCTCCCCAGGTAGCAAGCCAACGTTGGTCCAACGTTGGACCAACGTTGTCCAATTTTTTCGGCAACGTTGGTCCAACGTTGTCCGGCAACGTTGGACCAACGATGGTTGCGTACGCCCAATCAACGTTGCTCCAACGTTGCCGAAAACGAAATGCCAACGTTGGATCAACGTTGGTCCATCGTTGAAAAGTTGTTATTTGTCAACGTTGGACCAACGCTTTTCCAACGTTAATCCAAGGTTGGTATTTTGTTGGAGCAGCGTTGATTGGGCGTACGCAAACGTTGATCCAACGTCAAAGCAACATGTGTCCAACAAGCATCCAATATGTCTCCAACATGCATCCAACAAGCAGCCAACATTGGACCAACGCTTTTCCAACGTTAATCCAAGGTTGGTATTTTGTTGGAGCAGCGTTGATTGGGCGTACGCAAACGTTGATCCAACGTCAAAGCAACATGTGTCCAACAAGCATCCAATATGTCTCCAACATGTCTCCAACAAGCATCCAACGTTGGTCCAGCGTAATTCACCAACATTTCTCCAACGTTGGTCCAACGTTGATCCAACGTTGGTCCAACGTTGGTCCAACATTGGACCAACGTCTCACCGTACTAAAAAAATTTAATTAATATTCATATGACACGCCTATTGGTGATATCTAGAACATCCTATCCTAGCTTTCCCTTTACCTAAGACTAACCTAACCCTAACCCTATTCCTAGTCCTATTCCTATCCCTATCCATATAGTCCTATTCCTATTCCTACACTCACTACATCTACATCATCCACTCAGCTTTATATAACCTAGCTTCTGTGTTAATATTTGTTTGATGGTTGGTATTTCGATAAAGTTGAATGTTTGGATAAAGTTTTAAGAATTTACACAAATACATCATGGAAACAAACCTTTAGAATGTTTTTGTAGATAAATAACTTACATATATTTCAAATAATGAGTAAATAATAACATTGGATTCATTCTGAACAATCAAATAACATGATTATTAATGCTTTTTGCAGTCAATGATAACCACTCATGAATATTCATGAATAATAACCAACGTTCATCCAACGTTGAACCAACGTTGATCCAACGATGGCATACATCCTGCTTTCAGCAGCTAATTTTAAATCCTTTTATTATGCAAGGGGGTTTTGACCACCTGTGCTACGAGTAAAAAAATTACCTTTTCTAACATAACAGCTACATGTAGTGAACAACAGATGTGAAATGTTGGATTCTCGTTGGAATAACGAACGTTTCACTGTGGGTTACCGATGTCGATCCAACGTTGCTCTAACGAGATTGTCCAACCTCCATTTCACTTTGAGTTACCGATGTTGATCCATCGCATGGTGTTGTAATATAATACAAGTAGGCCATGTGTAACTCTGGCATAACAATAATAAATACTGGTAAATTACAAACTTGAGTGTCAGGGTAGACTACCCGACACCCAGAAGATGGAACCAGGGGATTATTCTGCCCCTTTCGTACGGTTGTCATCCCCTATTGTAAGACCGACATTTACCTTATGCAAAATGGTTTAACGTGCTAGTGCCAGGGTGGACTATACCAACGCCTAGATGATACCAAGGGATTATTCTGCCCTAAATGGTATTCATCTCTATCACAAATCTAATCTATCCGGTGGTCTGAGAGTAGACGTCGAAGTGGGTAGCGCCTGTCACGTTCTTGCGAGGGCGGCTTCACCTCACTCCAGCACGCTTCTGGGACCTCCGTTTCCTCGTTTACTGGAACATGGATGTTACCTTCAGGTGCGCGACGCTTCTTTAGATGATGTCTGTTCCGGCGATACCGCCCACCTTTCTCACTCTGGATGTGGTACGAGCGGGGCGTTGAATCTTGAGTTAAGTCACTACGCCAGGTTTCCATTCTTTTCCCACTTGGTAGTACACACGTTCTCCAGACTTCAACACCGGCAGCGACTTGGCACCCTGGTCATAGTATCGCTTCTGCCTCTTCTGGAGCTCTTTCTTCCTACTAGCTATGCACCGTTGATAACGAACAGTACAGTTCTCAATAAAGCGTTTTCTGGATGGTATATCCGGTCACACATCAACCGTGAAGCTCGCCTCCCAAAATGGATTCAAATTAGCATTTCTACAACACAGGTCATGGCGAATCGAATCAGACATACAGTCACTTTCACTTCAGACACCATGTTGTAATATAATACAAGTAGGCACACGAGTATAGTTGAAAGCTTACTTTATTAACTGCTTGTAGATCGATGGCCCAACTCATACATGGTCTCTTGACACCCGATATCGATCCTATATGGTAATTCACCGGGGATGGCGCACTTCTATTTATGATTGTAATTCTACTTGAGTCCACTCATTACTGTTGGTCTAACGAGATTGTCCAACGTCTTTTTCACTGCGAATTACCGATGTTGATCCAACGTTGGTCCAACGAGATTGTCCAACGTCTTTTTCACTGCGAGGTACCGATGTTGATCCAACGTTGGTCCAACAAGATTGTCCAACGTCTTTTTCACTGCGAGTTACCGATGTTGGTCCAGCGTTGCTCCAACGAGATTGTCCAACGTCAATTTCACTGCGAGTTACCGATGTTGGTCCACCGTTGGTCCAACGAGATTGTCCAACGTCCATTTCACTGCGAGTTACCGATGTTGGTCCAACGTTGGTCCAACGAGATTGTCCAACGTCTTCTTCACTGCGAGTTACCTATGTTGGTCCAACGTTGGTCCAACGAGATTGTCCAACGTCTTTTTCACTGCGAGTTACCGATGTTGATCCAACATTGGTCCAACAAGATTGTCCAACGTCCATTTCACTGCGAGTTACTGATGTTGGTCCAACGTTGGTCCAACGAGATTGTCCAACGTCTTTTTCACTGCGAGTTACCGATGTTGATCCAACGTTGGTCCAACGAGATTGTCCAACGACTATTTCACTGCAAGTTACCGATGTTGGTGCAACGTTGGTCCAACGAGATTGTCCAACGTCCATTTCAGTGCGAGTTACCGATGTTGGTCCAACGTTGGTCCAACGAGATTGTCCGACGTCTTTTTCACTGCGAGTTACCGATGTTGGTCCAACGTTGGTCCAACAAGATTGTCCAACATCCATTTCACTGCGAGTTACCGATGTTGGTCCAACGAGATTGTCCAACGTCTTTTTCACTGCGAGTTACCGATGTTGGTCCAACGTTGGTCCAACGAGATTGTCCAACGTCTTTTTCACTGCGAGTTACCGATGTTGATCCAACATTGGTCCAACAAGATTGTCCAACGTCCATTTCACTGCGAGTTACCGATGTTGGTCCAATGTTGGTCCAACAAGATTGTCCAACGTCTTTTTCACTGCGAGTTACCGATGTTGGTCCAACGTTGGTCCAACGAGATTGTCCAATGTCTTTTTCACTGCGAGTTACCGATGTTGATCCAACGTTAGTCCAACAAAATTGTCCAACGTCTATTTCACTGCGAGTTAACGATGTTGATCCAACGTTGGTCCAACGAGATTGTCCAACGTACATTTCACTGCGAGTTACCGATGTTGGTCCAACGTTGGTCCAACGAGATTGTCCAACTTCTTTTTCACTGCGAGTTACCGATGTTGGTCCAACGTTGATCCAACGAGATTGTCCAACGTCCAACGAGTTCCAACGAGTTTGCAAGTTTCCGACGTTGGTCCAACGTTGGCTTGCTACCTGGGTCTCTACCAAAACTCAACTATCCCTTTAACTTTTACTGTGATTAGGTGTGTTTGTTTCGAGATATCCAGGGTAACTAATTGATACGTAATATAAGTTAGTTTCTAAACATTTCGTTTGACAGTATGCACTCCATGAAACTTATTATTGATATTTATAACTGATTCTTGGTAAACAAATATGATTAATATTCGCATACTTTATTATATTCTTGTGTGTTAAAAACCTTCAAGCAGTTTTATAACCGTCGTTATAAACTTCAAGATCACTCCAATTATAGCCGTATGAGATGATCACATATTCAACATGTTCACAATTATTAAAGGGATCTAGTAACTTTGTTGACATGTGCTAAAGTGACGAATGGTTTATACAATGCATATTGTTATTACATGTATTATCTGACATGTCCACTGGGTATTGTGTTCAAATTTAAAGTTAAATGAACGTTATATGGCCGAGTAATGAGCAAAAATACAACAGTGATATTCACTAACTCATTGCACTGACAAATTTGTTCACGGTTTTCGCGGTCCAGTGGCATTAGATAATGTGACCATTTTTTCAAATAAATCAACATTTTCGAATTTCGCGAACATTTTCATGAAAATGGACCCTTTTTTATAATTTCCGCGAAAATTAAATGTTCACGATCACTTGTTAAAAATACACCTTTGTATTCAAAAACACCGCGTGTCAAACTACCAACGAACTGTTACTAAGTTAAGCGCCCTCAACATCAGGCCATCCGTGTCTCTAACCCTTCAGAGTTTGACCATCCAAACTTGCAACGTACTATGATATATGATAGTGTTTTACGAAATAAATCAACCGGTAATATCGGTTGCAACGGATGGAACTAAATAGCCATCCTCAGATTCTCCGCCTTCAAACTCAGACGTTCCATTCTTGATTGGCTCATGATGCTCTACGCGATATTCCCTCGGTGTTTGTTTCTCAAGTTGGATTGATTTGGACCAAACAGCCCGCTGGTCGGCAATGTGCATCGGTATGTTCATATCATCATGATCCCCAAACGAAGTATCAGTATCTTCCATCGACGAGATGCTTCCCCGCGGGGTTATCGCATACGTTGGTTCCTGTTGCCAAACGAATCGGTTTCTCTGTTTTAAAGGAAATACGAGATAAATGTGGAAAGAAAGAGGAGCATAGCAAGGTTGTTATACATGTCATATATCACGGTCAAATGGAAAGAAGAGTCGAGATCATTTGATTCATTGCAATGTTGTGATTAAGTTCAATCGTGGGATAATTACCCCCACGGAAATTACAAAATGATTGCTTTCCCCTTCCCCAGACGAGTTCCCCGCAAATCAGCGCTCCCTATTTCAAAAACATCCATCTGGATTATGACTATACAACTGCTAGTGGGAATAAAAAGTAAATAATAATAACAATGATAATTAAGATAATAACACTACTACTAATAATATTTAATATGATAATACTAATACAAATTATTAGTTAAAGTTTTAAACAAAATACTACTACTTATGATAATAATGATAATGACAATGATAATGAAAATAATAATAATGATAATAACAATAATAATGATAATAATGATAATAATAACGATAAAAATAATCATCATATCAATAATTATAACCCAAAATCCAAGTGATCCGATAAGTACTACAATAAAGGCAGCACTGAAGATGCACTTAGTATGTGGGTAGTAGTTGTCTTGAGGGGCAGTTGTCTTAGGTGGGATAATTGTCCTGCGATGTAATTGTCTTGGATAGTAATTGTCATTGGGCTGTTGTCCGGAGGGTATTTTCTTGGGGTAATTGTCTTGATGGGTAATTGTATTGATGGTTTATCGTCATAGAGGGATAATGGTCCGGGCGATAATCGTCCGGGGGTAATTGTCCAGTGGGTATTAGTCCTAGAACCAAAGTTATCAATCGAGTGCATAATGGCATATTTGTGGCACCTTTTGAAGATTTGTTAAATATCAAAAAAGATGTCATCAAGTCGGAAATAAACCATCAGGGCCTTATCGATTACTTCTCATATTATACAGGATGGCCTAAAAAAAACGGAACGGGGCACTTCCCAAAATAAAGTATCAAAATGAACATGTCCATCGGATAGGGTGTCTTTTCCAATGAAAAACGATACCAAGAATAGTCATTTTGGTCGTGTAGTTTTGTTTTAGGGCGCTCTGGGTGACACCATGTCGGGTTCCCATTTTTGTCAATTTTTACCAAGTCATTGCCCAATAATTCGCACTTACTGCCTGTTATAACATCGGACAACTGTGCCAATTCTTTCGTTTCACAGCTGAATACACACTAACAATGGCGCAGGTACTGCTCCGCTATAACGGGCCGTACGTGCGTTATATCGGGCACTGACTTAGTAAAACTCTACAAAAATGGGGACCTGACATGATTCATTAACCAAAATGATTGTTCTTGTTATCGTTTTTCATTGGAACAGACACCATATCCGATGGACATAATAATGTTGTTACTTTATTTTGGGAAGTATCCCATTTCGTTTTTTGGGGGGCCACCTTGTATAAACATACCTTACTGTAATACAATGTTTACATAAATGTAAACTACATCTTTTAGATTACCTGATGTTGTCTTCCTTCATGATGGGGATATGCATGTGGAAAATTATGGATGGTTTGAGTGTCCATATTCTGTATCGATTCTTGAATGTGTGACATTATTGATGCCAACGCAATCGGAATGTTCACGAAGGGTACATTCCATCCAGACACAGAAGAGGCGCCAGTCGTTTCCAGACCGCTAGACATATCAGGCAAGCACACCTCACTGGAGAGTACTGGACTTGTAGGAATAGTTGGTAGATTCCGTTGACCTAGATCGCGCGAAATACTACTTGACCGACTTCGACGTCTAGGACTGTTAGATGATGTGCAACCTTCAAAACAAGTACAAAGTGTGTGAATTTTAGAGAGCTTTGGATTCGAATAAAATACTAATAAAATAATACATATTCCTATTGAAAAAAATACACTGTAAATTTACCCTATATTCGTCAAACAATTCAGTACACAAGCACTCATAACGAGATCACTCCATCCAGGCCTTTTGCATTGAAAGAGTTAACAATGTCGATACTTTTCATCAGATAAAGACAGCGAGTAGACGAAACAATTTGCAGTATAAATACATAGTTATCTTATCTCTCTATTCAAACAAATATAAAATTGAGGAAAGTATTCCATAACTATACGCGCAACACAATCCTACATAACTTGACCATTACATCCCCTGCACGCCTATACAATGCATTTCCAACTTTATTAGCTTTTAATATTAAATGAAACTTACGTTTTAAGTACACGGTAAGACGAATGACAACAACCAGGAAAATGAGAACACCGATGCCTATCCCGATGACGGCTGCGGTAATTTCCAGTATAAATGTTACCTCTTTCTCTCTGACTTCTGCCTGAATTGTAGTAATATCTGTACATGTGGGCGTAAATTATATATACATTAATGACCAATGTGTTCCTGCTGTGTTTTAGAGGAAGGAAAACAATAATCTAACTGAAGTTGAGGAATGCCCATTTATCTTTATAGCTCACTTAAAGGGGTAGTTCAGTTTTCGTATAGAGGATGGTGCACAAAATAATTTTGCAAGATTTTGCAAGAGCATACAATTTTAATGGCAGAATAAACTGTATTTTGATCAAAATTGGTTCAGAAACGGCTAAAATATCCAAACATATACCCGATCGGAATAAATCTAAGGCCCAGATGTATTCGATGATTGTTTTTGTATTACCAAAATGCGTACACTTTTTCAAAAATTGTCAAAAGTGGTTTTTAAAGACTTGTTGATGATCTCTCTATTTAATCATCATTTTAACAAAACATCACATGCATACTTTTGAATGAAAATGGTTGAAACCAATGCTTTTTTAGAGAGCGCCCTTATGTGTTTTAATGCCTCTTTTTGAATGATAACAGGCTTTTTACTTAGTTGTTTGTAATTTTCGATACATTTCGAGCATGGTGGAGTTATAACTATTGGTTTGTAATGCTATTGTGCATGTTTTGGTTACTAAAGCTCAGCCTACAAACAATTAAACATATGTAACACATTAAATACTTAATCCATAAAAATGAGACATACAAGTATATAACTATTTACCTTCTTAAACATAATAAACCCCTCAAAAAAAGTTCGGAAACTCAAGTTTGATCGATCATATCCCTCGTATTTTTTAATAAGAATACTCAAAATCGGTGACACAATAAAGCCTCATTATATACCATTCAAACGGCGCATTATGTGTAGTACTTATGCAATTGGGGCGATTGCAGTAGCCCAGAGAATAGGGGGAGGCAGGAAGTTAAATGTCGCAAAATGGCCTCAATGCATTTAATTTACGAGTGCATGACTGTGTTGATCAGTTTTCTAAAGGTTAACATTTTATTGAATACTGCCACCCTTTCCATTCATCAAAATTGTTGAATTTGATACCATTTTAATGGAAATTATCTCTTCATTACGGTGGCATATTAATCGTAAGAATTATGCAAATGGGGTATGTGCAGCTAACCGGAATATGGAGATGGGTCGAGTGTGAAATCAGACAAAAAGATATTGAGTTGACAAAAAATCAGAGCGTTGCATTTTTTTGGAGCTTTTGGGAGGATTTTTTAGCGTTTTAAATAAAATATTCATGATTTAAATTGATATCAACGGAAAGCCCAACAACTCTTCTGTATGAAAATGTGAAATTTATGATGATTTTAACAAAGGGCGGCTGCAGGGAGATGAATGTGGGGGAGCCTCAAAAGTGACCCATTTCAAAACGCTCTGATTTTGTGTCGGTATCCAATACCATTGTGTAGAGGATGTAATGCGACTTGAATGAGTTGGCCATGAATGAGAAGAATTCATTTGAAAACGCATGAATAGTGACTCAGTTGTGCCTTGAAATCAGAACGTTTCAAAATGGGTCACTTTATTCCGGTTCGCTGCACATACCCCATTTGCATAATCCTTACGATTAATATGCCACCGTAATGAAGAGATAATTTCCATTAAAATGGTATTAAATTCAACAATTTTGATGAATGGAAAGGGTGGCAGTATTCAATAGAATGTTAACCTTTAGAAAATTGGTCAACACAGTCATGCACTCGTAAATTAAATGCATTTGGGCCATTTTGCGACATTTCACTTCCTGCCTCCCCCTATTCTTTGGGCTACTGCGATCGTCCCAATTGCATACTGACTACACATAATGCACCGTTTGAAAGGTATATAATGAGGCTTTATTGTGTCACCAATTTTTTAGTATTCTTATTAAAAAAAACGAGAGATATGATCGATCAAACTTGAGTTTCCGAACTTTTTTTGAGGGGTTTATTTCATAATGTCATCATTATTTATTTATCTCCGCCTCCTCGTCCTTAGTCCTTTTTCTCGTTCTTCTTCTTGTTCACCATAATATTATTGGTGTTGATTTTCGTTTTAATTCTTCTTATGTTTTACTTCTTCTATCCATTTGAATTATCCTTTTCATTCTTGGAATCAGAATGTCTACTCAAAGATCTGTTTTCATGCCAATGTAAATACCCACTTTGTTGTCTGATACACTTTCCCACCTCATTCACTATGTACTTGTATTCGCCATAACTGTGGTTGTTATCATAGTAAGAATATAACTTTAAAGTATATGTTTACCATCATTGACCAACGCTATCAAGTCGAACGATTTCCTGGTTTCACCGACTTGATTTCTTGCAATACAAGAAATATTTCCAAATGTTATCGCTGATGCCTTTGTAATAACCAGCGAAGAATTTATCGTGGTTCTAAAGCCACTGTTGGGAGTTGTCCAATTTGTTAACTCGTGAAATTCGTTGCCGTCAACTGGATTGCCTGACATATCAGTCCGCGTTATGTTTGCTTTAGGATGGGATTCGCTCAAACAGAACAAAATAAGAATTTGCTGATTCTCCGATCCCTCCATTCCTACGCCAAAGGCTAGCATTTTCGGTGAATCTATACAAAATAAATACATTTGAAAATGATTTATGTCTATCTAGGTATTAATATAATACTAAACATGCTAAACTAGACTTTGAATTCGTCACTTTGACGAATTAAGGTGATACGTACTGAAATTACGATATAATGATATAAACTTTTCAACGTGTAATAAAATGCTGTCAGAAAAACTAATCTGACAAGTTCTGTATTAAACCGTATGTACAATTTGTTTTTTTTTCTGAATATGAAATAATATTTGAGTGTATCCATACTTTTAAAGCAGATATCGGCGAATATAAAAGGGCATGCTTTTACCATAATAGTGTGACAATTTGAGCACGCGCATGTATATTTATCTTTGAATCGCTCGTATTCCCCCACAATACGTCTAAAATTACTAAAATTTAATAAAAAGTGTTGAGGGAGTAACATAATCCAGAGTAATCTAGACAAAATGTGTTTCTCTGATCCGCGCGCGGCACTGTACGACATGCGTATGTAAAACGTAAAATTCGATTTGAACAGTTCATACTAGGCTATATCTAATGTCATTATAGAGCAACAAATATTGTAAATTCATTCGATTCTTTTAGAACGCAATCTTAGCTACCATATATTAAAATCTGGAAGTGCATCATCATTTCAAACGAGATGCAGTAACATTGATAAAAGAATCTAAACTATAAATTTAACTCGCCATAGGATGATGTTAGAAAACCCGATGACCCCAAATGATGAAATCATATGTAACTTTCCAAATATGGCCAGGAATTGGGGTGTATCTATACATTTAAAACAGTTATGGCCGAATATAACCAGTATGTTTTTAGCATATTTTCCCAATATGCGTGCACGCGTAATTTTGACATTGGCGGGCACGTACTCCGTTAAGAATGACTCAAATTGATAGGGCGTGCATGACAAGATAACTTCCAAAAGGCGCTAAATCCACTTTCCATAACAATTGAGTTAACGATATATTTACATTTATAAGCTACGCAGCTTTCTAGGAATCAACATTTTATTACAAATTACTCACTCAAAATCAAAATATAGAAAGTTACATTTTTATTTTTCTATAGGCACGTGTACAAAGTTGGGCAAAGAAACCTGATTTCTCGAAAGTTGAAAAAGTGGATATAGCGCCATTTGGAAGAAAGCTCTTCAATTGTATTGATGGATGTATTATAATTTCAAAACATGCACAAAAAAAAACGAATTTGTTTCCATCCATTTGCGTTACGTGCGCAAATACGCGCTCGCAGACGCGCACGCACGGACATTTTTGAAACGCTGAAAATTGACGGACGCGTCAAATCTTTTTTGTTCACTGTTCTTTATAAGCCATCAATACGTTACAACTAAATAATCAAATTGTTAACGCTATCAGCTTATAAGCAAACGATCATTGTCAAAATGTTTAATGTACATAGGACAAGAAAAGAAAACTGTTCTTACAATTAACTATTATTTCAACCTCTGCGTGGACTGAACCCGTTGACGAATTCGAGGTACAGATATATCCGCCCGCATGTTCAACGTCTAGTTGGCTGATATGAAGAATCTGATCACCCGTATCCTTCGATGTAGACTGATCCAAATTTGTGGTTGAGTCCTTATATTTTGACCATTTGAGTGGGAGCCGTGTTGTATTCTTAGGCAGGGAGCAAGTCAGTGTTAGATTTTCCATTCCCTCTTCTAAGTAATCAGTTTGGAAATTAGATGTTATGGTTGGGGGTTCTATGATAGAGTATTAGAAATGTGGACATTATAAAATGTTAAATAATGTCGGCTAAATTACAATAAAGTGAATCATGATGCTCGCTATGCAATTATGATACTGACCAAGTACACGATTACAATTATAATGTCTTTTCTATGGTAATATTCAGAAATTACACGTGCTCTACAGTATCATTGATTATGTTATCGTGTTTAAAAAAAATGTATTATAATGACATTGCGCATTAAAGCACCTGATGAATATCCATTACAAGCTTGGTTTAGATTTAAAATTATCATGCATAACATCCAATAAGACGAGTTATCAAGTATCACAGTTAATACACATCATAAACCAGTATTATTTGATTGCTATCTTACCCCGTGCATCAATGTAAATAGTCTTGTTTAAGCCGTAGTATTCGCTGGTTACTATCCCATGTACATCCAAGGCACATGTTAAACTTGACAGTTGTCTAGAAATGATGACATCGAGGAAAATGTTGCCTACCGATGCGTTTTGGATACCTGCATTCGAAGAGTAGAAATTGCCGTCATCAACAGTTGTTTTCCACGTGAGATAAAATGGCGACCGAACAGCACGATTGGCAGAGCAGTCAAACCCTTGCGTAGAACCGATGGTCATTTCTACAGTTACTCTGTCAGTGTACATTTTTCCTGATTCATCATGTATGAAAATGTAATCTGGCGGAACTGTAAAAGCAAAGATAGATAAACTAAATAGATGTAAACTGAACTCCTTTTTCAATAATTCCATAATAAAATACATTTCATAAATGTATCGAAAATATTACAACGAAAATAATTGTAGAAGTTCAAAGCTGGCTTTATCATTTGTATCTGTACATATGTACAGTCAATGCTTACTCACCCGTAACTTGGAGTTCAAGTAAGACCCTTTCGGAGTCATTGTCCGCCGATGCCAGACAGCTGTAATTCCCTGCATCTTCAATGCTCACATCGGTCAAAATCAATGTATTTGTACGGCTAACTCGACTAACCACTATAGCAAAACGACCAGCAGATTTATTTGAACAACTGATGCCACATCGTATGATTTCATCATCCATATACGTCCAGGAGACTGCAAGTGATGATACATCGCCTTCTGGATAACTGCAGTGGTAATATGCATCCTCGCCTTGAATGACCTCTATCTTGGATACGTTAGAAAACTCAATACCGCTAACTGGATACCCTAAATAGTCAGATAGATATTAAATATATATATATATTGGTTTATATCACAGTTTTCCAATAAACAAAACATCGTTGTGCAGACGTCGACGGCTATTATTATAATAGTCTTACATTGAACAAACTGTTTAAGTCATTGAGTACATATCTTGCTTGAACATGCATTTCCTGTTAGGCTGCACTCATCAGTAAATACTCCTGCCCATTTTTCTTTGGAGATAACTGTTACATTATAAAACGTTAATATAGGATGATTTTTGTTTGGCATATACTACAGAGCCATATAGTTTGGGAGAGGATGAAGCGCGAGATCATGAGAGGTAGGCGAACTCAATGGCCCGTATTCACAAAGGAGGTTTGTAGGAGGTGTGTACAAACCATGGTTTGACGATTGTTAACAAGTATGGAGTTTACATTCCTTCTCCATCAGTTTACAAATGGCATTCCATAGATCTAAACCTTGGTCAAACCATGGTTTGTACAAATCTCCTACAAACCTCCTTTGTGAATACGGGCCACTATCTTTGGTACTATATATGCTGACAATATGCCTAGAAAAGTTTCAATATTTCAATCAGACTTATTTGTACTTCGCTTCATGTTGACACTTTGAGAAAATATGAATGTTGGCATATCATCGTCGCAATAAATTGTGCGCATTAGCCATTTATATTTTAAACCCTGTGTTATCTACATACATCGAGTAAATGACTTCAAGTAACTTGTAACTTTTTACCATATAAAATACATACCCTAGTCTGTTTAGAAATTGATAGTTACAAAAACGTAACTAAGACTTACCAAAGTAGCATGGGCCAAATAGTATCATAAATACTGCACAAGCCACCCCGAAGACCATGGCTGCATTTCATGAAAATTTGCCCTAGTAGAAAAATTTACCAGATTGAAGAAATATAATATCTTGCTGTTCCACGTCCCATCAAGTGACGCGAAAATGAAAGTATTGGTTTGTCGAATGGGAAAGTTCGCTAGTACTGCGCATCGAATTCAAGAAGTAGAAAAAATGATTTGTGCGTTGAGTGGAAAGTTTTGCTACGGCATAATGTGATGGTCATATTATATAGATTGGTTAATGTGATTGATGTTCTTGATAGTAACGTCATTATGCCAGGATACTGACATTAAGTATCATTATGGAAATTGTAAGTATGATTGATAATGTTTCATAAGTACTTGTACACAGTAGCGAATCCATTGTCCATCCATGATAAGAAATTTCTATATGGTCATTCCATGTCCCCAAATTGAATGGTTTATTGTAATAGTTGATACATATTGTTTTCTGTTATGGTACAATAAAGGACATAAATTACTCCCATGGTAGTAAATGCAGTTGATCAAATATTATGTATAACTTGTTTACAAACCAAGGTTGTTCCGGATACGTTGAACGCATGATAGAGATTTTACCGACCATGCGAGCAACTGTATGCATGATTAACTCAATTGTACATATATTCATTGTATTAATTGCAAGAACCAATTATATCAACAAGAGATTTACAGAGCATTTTGGTGTCCAGGGCCGGTATTACACAAATGCATTTAAGCAAGAAACCTAGGCAATCTAAGCAATCTTTGCTTTGATTTAAGGACAATTGCTCTCTCCATTAACTAAAGCAGGTACTTGGACCCTACTTCTGAGTAATAAAGGATATACAGTTCGGTCGCGGTGGGTGTTTGGAATCCGTCTCCGAGCGCGGTCCAGTACAAATGTCCCGCGAACCTCACCTCGTAATATGAAAAAAAAATAATAAAAAAAATAATGTAAAAGGGCTGGGATTAGCACCATGGTCTTGTTGAAGAGGGTATCAGAGCTCTTATAAAGAGGGTCTAGTGTATTCACATTTCGATTTTAATTGTACGTACATTTTCACTGACATTGGACACTTTAATTACATAATTTCATAGAAATGTTTAAACATCCTGGTTCAACTGTTTTTTATTTCTTTTTAACAGAAATTCAATCCATTTAAAAAATAATTAAAGAAATATGTTTACATTGCACTGCATTGGTACTTGGTACTTGGTAGTTTAATCCTCCATAGGAGTTTTAAAGGGCATCAAGCGTGGTGATGCTACACAGCGGGTTGCCATTTTGAACTAGGCTAGTTTGCGCGCACCGCATGACACTGAGCTAACGTGCATCACGCACCGTGCGTAACGCGTACCCAAGATGGCGCCGCGCATCTGATTTGACGAATCTGAACTACCTTTAACTGGAGGTGGGTCCAAAAGAGCGGTTAGCCCCTAAGGACAGAATGGTCCTTAGCAAGCGCATTCTGGAATGTATGAAGTGAGGGCTGGTTTATTGTAGATTGAAGTACCTTATTCCAATCAGTGGTTGTACGGACGAAAAACGAATTTGCGAACGCCTCGGAGGTTGTGTGTTGCTGTTGGCAGGGGCGGATCTAGCTTTTTGCTAAGGGGGGGGGGGGGGGGGACACATGATGGTGTTTTTCTATGCACATCACATTACACTTGGCAGCCCAAGGGGGGAGGGGGGGTTAAACCACATTCTTCCTGCCTCCTACGAGTAATCTTCACATTCTTGCATTTAGATGGATTGAATCTCATGCCCCATGTCTGTGGGTGTTGGTCCTCAGCTAGTCTTCCATCAAGACTATCGCCTTATATGCACAATTACGTGAGCGAAGCGAACATCGTAAGCGAAGCGAACACATCGAGCGCTTGCGCGAGAGTCTTTCTTTTCCTGAACATTGGTTGTTGTTTATTTATAATGTAAACCTTTTAAATAACGGATATTCATCTACACCGGGATGGTAGATCAGCCGTTTGTGAGTGTTAGTGTTTGTTTTAGTCACACTATTAAGCTGCATATTAAAACCAAACGCGCTTCCTTGCATAATAAACGGATACTGGTTGTTACAGGGTTCCGCAACAGACTAACGTAGGCCGTATACGTATAACCGTCGATGTGGACGCATCCATTATATGAATAGGGAACGTCAATACAAAATATGCTGTTTTCTTTTTGAAATAAAGAGTTGAGATTTGATATGGATACAAAAAAAGGTATTTCTATGCTTCAGCTTTACTCTGATTTACTCTGATCTCATATTTAATCATTATGATAGTTACAATAATATTAATGTCTGATACTAAATAAACCCCTTAAAGGGACATACCATCTTTTGCAAGCCAAATTTCAAAAGTTGCGAGGTTAATGTATTATATGAAAGAAAATGTCATTTAATAGTATGCCTGAAAAAATTAGGGCTTGAAATCTCCTTTTCGTGGAGTTATAGACCTAAAACTAATAAACCGTCGTCCAATTTTAATTGTGCATGTACGTAAATTCACCCAGTGAGGAAGTTCGTACACGAATTCCAAGAAGTACCACAACGCTATGCGTGACCCCTACGTGACCCGCGCTAGCTACGTGACCCACGCACAAATAAGAATAGCGTGACCACACACTAGGCAAAATAACCAAACCTAGCTTAAACTGACTACATGTAATTGCATAATCTTCTAATTTGGATTATACCAATGAAAAACGAATGCGTCCCCCATTTAAACTATATATCGGTCAATAAATGAGTTCAACTGATTTAGCATAATATTACAAAATATTGTACTAATTCTCGTAAAGGTATTGTGAAGCCGACATTTGTTAACGTATGTCACGGAAAAAAGATCTCAAAAATAAAGAATATATAATTACATGTAGTCAGTTTAAGCGATGTTTGGGTATTTTGCTTGGTAAACGCTCACACATTAGTACTTATGCGCGGGTCACGTAGCTAGCGCGGGTCACGTAGGGGTCATGCATACCGATCTGGCACTCCGTGAAATCTATGTACGAACTTACTCACCGGCCGAAAATACGTACATCGATCCCAACGAAAAGTGTACACGGCCAGATTTGTAGGTTCGAATTTCAAACTGCTTTGATTGTTTAATCCTTTTCCACATGTTAAGTAGACATGTCAACCATAACCAGACAAAAAGTGCCATCACTTATCTTTCCAAACGGCCAAGTAATGGCCTTGAGAAGTTAATGGTACATTTCCTAACGTTGCCTACGAATGAAGATGAATTACTTTAAAAATGGGATTATGGAACTCCAAATCAATCTGCTTCATGCAAACATTTGCTTTTATTTCATCTATAAGATGCTAATCATGGAATACATTCACATATTGTGTCTTAAACATCACTCTGTTATAAATGTTCAAGTTCAAATGTTTTAATAGTGTGTTGATATTTTCCTGTCTTAAAAACATGAGGTTGTATCACTTTTCATAATTTCTTTTAATAAGATGTGAATCAGAATTATTTTCCAGTATTCTAAAGAGTGGGAAATACCCTTTCAAATAATATCAAATTTAGGTTTGTGCGCAAAAATATGACACATATACAATGTACGTGAAAACAAAGTATTCGTAGGCAACATGTAATTTACTTTATACGTAGGTAACAAAAACCTTTATTCACAGTGACTGTCACGAAATATGGGGGTCCCTTGTCAGTTCTAAGTGAGATACGATCATCAGTGAGGATTATTATCCGGTTAAAGAGATCGCTTATCTTAATATATATAATTCCGATGTCACGTTTTGAAAAGTCGCGTGACTTCTCCATTTCTCGCCCTCGATTGTCGGGATTCCCCGCTGAAATAATCACGGCGACAGAAAATAATGTTTTTAAATATATTCGATTTACGTTTTATTAAAAAAAGAGCCGATAATTGCGTCAATTTGTACGATTTTCATTACTAAAATTTAATGTTAGTGAATGCTTTGCCGAGTCATCTAATTCGTTGGGTTTGATGGTCTTTTTTGCCCGTTAAAAAAAATCAACGGGACGCAATTTAATATAAGTCAGTATAATTAATATATTTAAGGCATAAACTTTGTGCAATTGCGTCTTTATTTGATAATTTGTTTTTTTATTTGGGTCTTCGTCGTAGGAGCCTGAAAAAGTGTTTTTCGCCATCGATCGCTGCTTTTGTTTTGCTTTTCGACGCAAAATCGTTTTCGAGGCTGTGAGGTACACAAATTTAAAACAATATATATTTTCTAATGAAAATGCAATTCTTCTCATGAATTAACGTAGTTTTGATGTCATATTCTTTATGTTACATTTTAATTACACCAAACATTGTGACTTAATTGTTCGGCCTGAACTAAGCGCAATAATTTGATCAGATTTCGGTAGGGTAGCTTTACAGTGCACGAATGTATAACCACTTTAGTATGCCGCGTACGTTTTTTTTTTTCTAAAGAGCTGTAGACGAGACTTGTGCCCTAACTTTATCCATTTTTTGTCGGCGATATAATACACGAACGAATGCCGTATCGGCCGGCGCGCCTGCATGATGCTGTGTTGTAACTTCTCAGCTCCACGATTAGTCCATCTTACAGGCCGAAATATCGCATTTTAATGATATCCTGGTTTAACACATGCATCGATCATGTTCTGATATATAAGATATGGCCAATTCCAGTTGACGGTGTTGTTCGGATTTGACAATAATCGTGGGTAAGTGACTTATACGGACGTTTTTGTCTAATTATATTTCCCGAATTAAAGACAAAGTACTTTATCACAGTCCCACATGTTGTCACCGTTGTTATGTATAATGTTATGTACAGTTAAATATAATGTTGAACTTTGAAATTGAACTAAAACTAAAAGTTGAAGGGGACAATCTCAAGATTTACGCAAATAAAGCCAAATAACTACAAACTACAGTACAATGGCAAAGCGTCACACTTTAGATTTGACGTCACAGGTTAGATTTGATGCTGTAGTCTGCATGTATATAATTTATAACAATAACAATTAACAAACTGAATTGACATCGTCATCGCATTGACAACATGCCATGAATTTTGACCATACCAGAATACCTTTTCTGTCAATTGACAGCAAACTCAGTCAAAGAGAATTAGCCAACACCTCTCACACAGTTAATGTACACTGAGCTGCGTGCTGCACATGCACATGTCAGTGGGCGGGCGAAAATAATATGCATGTCACACGGGAAGACTCAAAATAATTAATTATTCACTCGTGCCATGTACCATCAAAATATATGCAATTTATTTCAGCTCAATAAACAAAAATTACCAAAGTTCAAAATCATTCAATCAATCTTTCACCGTAGTGAAGATGAAATATACTATAACCCAAAATCTCAGCATCAAAAGTGTTTTATAACCAATTACTATTCCGCTTCATCTCTTTGTGACCCCAAACAAAATAGTCCTTACCACTACCCCTCAACCTCTCCTAAAATGAGAAGGATCCTGCGTTGATCCAACCTCAAATGGTTACCTTTAATATATAAGTTGAATATACTCACAAATGAAAAGGATCCTGCTTTGACCCACTTTCATAAATACACAACCTTCACCTTACCACTCATATGTTCAACTACCCCACAACACAATTGTCCTGATGATCCTACCTTGTGATCATGACATCAGTGCCCAAATTATCTTCAAGGTTTCAACACCCCAAACAAAGCTCATCTATAAACATATACAAATGCATCTCAGCGTTAACCCCAAAAGTCGAATCCCAAAGTCCAATCCCAATTCTCAATTAGTGAACAGGATCCTGTATTGATCCCATCACAAAGTTAATTTAATATATGGCCTCCTCAAAATTACCCATACTCCTATTGTTTCCTGGAGCTCTACCTTAGGAACACATACATGAATGTAACTACTCACAAAATCCAAAAGGTATATACAACAAGATCCAAAAACATAATATATGAAGTACAGCATGTACCGTTTCCAAATTCAAAAGAACTACTAAAGAGTCTGTAGTGCTTTCTATAATTTCGTGTTAAGCCTTTAAAGTCAACCGTTCAACGGAATTGTATGTCTTTGAATGACAAGGCTGTCATTACACCGAACGTTCACTCAAAAGATGTCGCCAAACACTGTCTCTCAAAATCTCTCAATGTCCGCGAATTAATCACTTGGCCGTCAACGAAGAAATCCAAAATGAAGAAATGTCTTGTGTCAAATATACATCACCGCACTGTGACTGCATGTTCTTCCACGAGACTGTGGTGACTAAACTGGATGACCGAAAGCGAGTCCTTCTCTGGAACCACGCCCAACCTCGGTGCCATCTATAAATTAAAACATATTCCAAAAGACTTCTACAATATGTCCTGACAATTCTAAATAACATTTATGCTTGTACTTCTTTCATAACAATTTAACTTTAAAGCACGCATTGGGTTTAAACACTTATTTAACTAATTTCCAGTGACAGGTAAGTATTTGTAACCTGACTCATTACTTCACATTATAAATCAATTTCAACAATTTAAATATTCTCTTAAACTCTGTGTAAGACATGCATAATATCACATTGTTTTATTTAAACATTTCATAGAGCACAAAGTTTTTATCATGTAGTGTAACATTTCACCTTACTGACTATGTGCACTCACTTTACGTGCCACACCCATTAAATAAAAGTATAAAATAACATCGTAACTCACCGATGACTGGAATAAATGGTGGTCTACAAGTTGTATCTGACCTCAAATAAGGTATGAAGAAATAACTGGAACCCAAATTGCTGATATTAGGCTGTTTCTTGCCACATTATACAGTTTCAAAACCACAATCAAAATGGCTGCTTAGCTTGACTACATAATTGCTGCCTGCTGCCAAAAGTGCACATCTGTGCTCACCAACATCTATAATGTGACTACCCCAAAAAACCTATAAATCTACTGGAAGGTGCATGTCCAAAATCACCCTTCCATGAAAACATCTATAGCAGCTGGTCAAAAGAAAAGGCTCAGTGCACTCAGCTACACAGCTACACGCCACGTCAGGCAAGGACTCCTCTCTCTCTCTCTCTCTCTCTGCACATAGTTCTCAATTGATATGCAAATAAAATCAGTCATCAATGGCACAGTCTACTCATTGACTCTCTGGCTTGAAAAGACTCTCTCTCTCTTGCGCCATCACTTACTGCATAAATTAACTTACATCACCTAGCAACAGGGGAAGTAAGCAAAACTTAAAGGAAAATTACAACCTTTGCTCATAAAATTAAATCAATTAAAAGAAATGCATTTTCACTGTGACAATGCATTTCCGTGCTGCTATTCTGACCGTAGTGTAATATGAACAAATGGTATTGGCAATGACAGCCGGTTCGTCCTAAAAAGAACCATTTACAATACATTTTGTAGATGTGCATGCGCATGCCGAAGACACGTTCAGTATTCTCAGCTTAGCTATTTCTCTTTATTTATTTTATATTTGCAGATAAGCTCATGATGTCAACGTCACGCATTGTCCTGGCTCTTCAATTCCATTTGACTATGAGATGAGATGAGACATCGTCGTGGACGAAAAGGTGAGCTTTTGAAACAGACAGACATTCAACAATTATAATTGCATGTGAAAAATTGCAAAATTCCAGCTGATGGTGGTGTTCGGATTTCGTTGAGTTATACAAACATTTCTCTAAAATTTACCATTTATTACAGTCCCACAGGCACAGGTTACAAAATAATATGTACTTTAGTTTTCCAAGATAAATTGAGCACAAATATGTTCTCGAGTTAGACATTTGCAAATAAACTAACCTTACCAGGCGCCGTGCACACCGGCCACCGCTGATTAACGTTTTGCTAGGTTGGACTGGCCTTAGTTTAGCAGTAAATGTTTGATTATGGCTTTTTCGCTGCAATAGACCGGCAATTCGCAAGCATTGCAGATCGTGGGCCATTGCGGATCGTGGGCATTTCCCACGGTGCGTCGTACCAAGGACCATTTACAATACATTGTGTAGATGGACACGTCACAGCAGACAAGTTTAGTATGCTCAGCTTAGCTATCTCTCTTTAATTATTTTATATTTGCAGATCCGCTCATGGGCATGGCGTTGACTCGAGCTGACGCATTGTCCTGGCTCTTCAAATCATCTTTCATGGGATGAGACTCGACATCGTCGTCGACGAAAAGGTGAGCTATGGCAGAAATATAATTACTTTTGAAACAGACAGAAATTCACCATATAATTGCATGTGAAAAATTGCAAATGATTCCAGCTGATGGTGGTGTTCGGATTTCGTTGAGTTATACAAACATTTCTCTAAAATTTACCATTTATTACAGTCCCACAGGCACAGGTTACAAAATATGTAGTTAGTTTTCCATGATAAAATGAGCACAAATGTTCTCGAGTTAGACAAGAGGTTTGTAAATTTGCAAATAAACTAACCTTACCAGGTGCCGTGCACACCGCTGATTAGCGTTTTGCTATGTTGGACTGGCCTTAGTTTAGCAGTAAATGTTTGATTATGGCTTTTTTGCTGCAATAGACCGGCAATTCGCAAGCATTGCGGATCGTGGGGATTTCCCACAGGTAGTTGCAGATCTGCAATCCAACCGAGGGGACTTGACTCCCTCAACCTATGCCGTTCACTCTTAACAGAGGGTTGATATGGTTAGAAGATCCCTTAAAAGAGAGTACGGTATAACACTTTTAAAAACACCACATATCTTTCTCAAAATTTGCATGTAGCTAGGGAATGATGTTAGTAAAATGTGTGAGAAATATCAAATTAATTGACCCCTATTACTTCTTCAATAAATACATTTTACATTTCTCAGTTTTACCTTTGAAAAGACTTGAGATAACTTGGCCTCTGGATATTTTGGCACTACCTTTGATTGTATTTCTACTATTTCCCCTTTATTTCTCTTTATTGTGCAGATGATGGGCCTGCGTAAAGCAACCTTTCATAATGTAGCTGTGCTTTCCTCAGTTTCCTGTATCAGAAAGCTGCCAGATTGATGTGAGCCAGCAATATCATTATGTGAGTATTGAAAATATTGTTAATTTGTTAGACAAGTGAACATTTTATAGACCTGTACAGATTATTGATGCTCATTCAGGATATATGTTACTGCTGTATTAAATACACATAATTAAGCACTTTCAAATCAGCGAAGTCCCCCAAATTCCGGTGACAGATCGCAAATGATGTAAAAAAGTAAGAGGTATACAAATATTTCCTGTCCTATCTTCATGTCCGAACGGTCACATCTTTCTCATTTCTTACTTTGGCCGATTCCGTTAATTTCTAACTTTTACACCAATTTGACCAAGTTCTCAACAGTGGGGCATCTTATTTCATGAAACTGGTTTAAACCATTTTTATAAGCTATACAAGAAAAGTTTAATATTTAAAAAAGAATGGAGTGTGAGATTTATGCTGCAACTTCATGGTCATAATTTTATTTTAATTGTTATTTTTAGACACTGATAACACTTTTTTTGTTAACTTTATATTTTTATTTTGTTTTTATTATACATGGGGAACATGTATGTTTCTTTCCCCTTGTTAGTCTACTGTTCTTTCTTATAACTTCTAACCAACAGAAAAAAAACCTTCACCTCATTAAAAAAAATCTATATTTGTATTCATGTTATTTTGCAGATATGCTATTCACATCTTGGGTCAAGGCGTTGCTGAACAAGAATGAATGCTATACGGGCTACACTGCCAGCAATCTTGCCACATGTGAGCTTGTTAAAGGTGGAAGACTGACGAGCCAGAGAGCAACCATTTAGGGGCAACCATCTAGAGAGACTTTCTAGAGAGACAATCTTTAAAAATCCTGATGACTTCTTGTCATCACAGTAGAACTTGAATTGTAGTCCCACTAGCTCTTTATCACATTGTCCAGGTGGACAGTCTGGCTTGGCCAGGCGCGCCGGAAGCAATTTTGGATTGGGGGGGGGGGGGGCAAAACCCTAAGGGGGCTCACGATTTATGTGTTTAGGGGCTCATGCCCAACCGCACTCACAGGGTTGCCAACACAGGGTTGCCAGAGGTGAGAGTGAGACATTGCGAGGATAAAGCGACCAAGTCCGAGGGAGCAAAGGGACTGAGCGGTGCCCCCCCCCCCCCCCCCCCCCCCCCTCCCACGGTAGGGGGCTTTTGTATTTTTGACTTGAAATTGTGCAATCTGGTGCATAAAAACATGATCCAACAGAATAGCGTACATCCAAAAATTAGTCCCGAGGGAGCGAAGCGACCGAGGGCTGGGGCAGAGCCAGAGGGGGAGGGTTTGGGAGGGGGTATCCCCCTCCCACGGGGAAGATTTTGCATTTATATACTTGAAATGGTGCAATCTGGTGCATACAAACATAAACCATATGCCACATTTGTATGATCCAACATCATAGCTTACAGCCCCAAATGAGTCCCGAGCGAGCGAAGCGACTGAGGGCTTGGGCAGAGACAGAGGGGGAGGGTTTGGGAGGGGGCATCCCCCTCCCACGGGGAAGATTTTGTATTTTTGACTTGAAATTGTGCAATCTGGTGCATAAAAACATGATCCAACAGAATAGCGTACATCCAAAAATTAGTCCCGAGGGAGCGAAGCGACCGAGGGCTGGGGCAGAGCCAGAGGGGGAGGGTTTGGGAGGGGGTATCCCCCTCCCACGGGGAAGATTTTGCATTTATATACTTGAAATGGTGCAATCTGGTGCATACAAACATAAACCATATGCCACATTTGTATGATCCAACATCATAGCTTACAGCCCCAAATGAGTCCCGAGCGAGCGAAGCGACTGAGGGCTTGGGCAGAGACAGAGGGGGAGGGTTTGGGAGGGGGCATCCCCCTCCCACGGGGAAGATTTTGGATTTATATACTTGAAATGGTGCAATCTGGTGCATAAAAACATAAACCATATGCCACATTATGTATACACCCAAAAATGAGTCCCGAGGGAGCGAAGCGACCGAGGGTAGCTGGGGCAGAGCCAGAGGGGGAGGGTTTGGGAGGGGGTATCCCCCTCCCATGGGGAAGATTTTGCATTTATATTCTTGAAATAGTGCGGTGCTCGTCACACAAACAGCCAGAGCAATAACAGCCTACACAGGAACTACGTGGACCGGTACAGAAAAACCCACCCCAGACGTGGTACCATACGCAAGTTACACAACAAACTGAGATTATTTGTTTGCGCGCGAAGCGCGCAGCGAAAACTTGAAATGGATGTATAACTTAGTTTTTAAACGTTAGAATTAACAAGTATTGGCTGATACATATACATTTTTCTTTTCCCTTTTCTTTCTTTCTTTCTTTCTTTCTTTTTTTTTTTTTTTTTGAAGGGGGGGGGGGGGGCTTTTTAGGGGGGCAAAAACGCGTTTTGCCCCCCAACTTTTTGGATTGGGGGGGCGGCCGCCCCCCCCCCCCCCCCCGCCCCCCCCCCCCACTTCCGGCGCCTATGGGCTTGGCATAGCTGTCTGCATGATAAAGTGAACCAGCTAGCAACTTTTACGGCTGCTTTTACAACATCTCACCTTATTGAAAATGAGCAGAATTTAGTGGCAAGAGGTTATGGTTAAAAGCTTGACTAATTCCACAGGTGGTAAAATAAAATGCCCTTTGATTTACATACAGTCAAACCTGAAGGGAAGTAAGAAAAGTGGCCATTGTAGACAGGTTCATTCCATTGTTTTTCTCTGCAGAGGGTCATGTTTAATGGCCGCTATAGGCAGGTTGGCTGCTATAGACAGGTGGCCACTAAGACAGGTTTGACTGTACTCTTGGGTGCTGAATAGGTTGCATAGAAGGCTGTTTTTTTTTTCTTCTTCAAAATCTGAAATATTTGTAGAGGAAAATAAGTGATAATGACAAGAAGAAATATGATATTGTCTCATCCGATTAGCCATAACATTCCACATTCTATGAGCTAATATTGCACATTATACCCCTCATGCTTCTGAAATATGACTGATGTCTAGATTCTTAATGGAATGCTCTTTCAAATTTTTAATGACAACATTTTAAATTGATTTGACTTTTAGGGATAACGAAATAACTACATGGGAAGGGTAAAAAAGTAATTTAGGATAAAAACTTTACAAAGTATGCGCTGTAGATGAAAACTGTCTGAGTAATGGGTAAAGGTATACAATTGCACACCACCCTAGCATTTCAAAAGTATACGGCCGATTCAGTTGGAATTCGCACAAATTGATGATCTAATAAGGATTGACAAGTGACCGAAATTTTAAAGCAATCCAAAGGCGGAAACTCACGATATCGGCGTCGACATCCGATGCGACGATATGTAGTTGTTGGCTACAATCATACAACCAATTGTGATCGATCACAAACAATCATTATTTTTTTTTTTTCAAATAAAATTTATTCAAGTTTCTCAAAGCAAGTTAACAAAAATATTATAAGTACAAAATACAAAATAATATATATGTATGTGATGTCAACAACGTAAGTTTCAAATCAATTGTACATCTCTCCATTTATCAAGAAATAAAACAAATTTGTCTCGTTTTAAATAAATTATTCGTTCAAGGTCGTAATAATATTGTAACTGTTTCTTAAATAATTCAAATGATAATCTACCATTTTTACACTTTGTAGAGAATATATAATATTTTGCGTATAAAATAACAAAATTCAAGTGGCAGAAATTACCTCCAGAAATTCCAAATATAAATGTATTCATAGTCAATATAATTTGGTCATTTAAAGTGTGTTCTTGAAATTGTAATATAAATTGATGTGTTACAGGGCAATCCCAGAACAAATGTGCGATTGATTCAACACTATTTAAACAAAAATCACATTGATCAGAATCTAATATGCCTACCAATTTCAAATATTTATTTACCCCAAGAATATTATGTAATATTTTAAACTGAAAGTAACGCAATTTTGTTGATAATGCATATTTAAAAGGTATAGCGTACATTTCTTTCCAATCCATTATCGGTTCGAATAAAATTGAGTTCCATTTTTTTTGTGAAATTGGAACTTGAATTATTTTATCAATGCATATTTTATGAATGAATTTACATATTTTAGTTTTCTTTTTCAACGTACTAATTAAATGTTCATGCTGATTCATATTTGAAATGGGAGCATTTTTAATAATGCGTTTCCATTGTAAAGGAATGGCGGATATAACAGAATACAACTCCATAAAATTACAACGAATATGGTATTTTTGTACAAATTCATCATAACTCAAAAATGACCCATCTTTGTTTAATAAATGACACAATTTTATTACGCCATTATTTATCCAATCAAACTTAAAAACAACCTTCCCATTTATTTGAATACATGAATTATTCCAAATTACTTGATTATGAATAAAATGATCATTTGGGTTCTCAGAAAAAGTTAAATCACTCCAGGCTACTAAAATTTCTTTTATAAAGGAGTTATCAATTTCTATCAATTGCTCTTTACTTTTTAAATTACAGGTCCAAAATAAGTCATTACCTAAATTTATCATATAAAATTCAAAAAAACATTTCCAGTTGCCTGTATTTTCTGTATTTAACAATCTCATTACCCATGCGATCCTGAGTCCTATAATAATTGATGGTAAATGTAACATTTTAAAACCCCCTTCATTATAATCTGCTATAATTGTTTTCCGATTTATCTTATCTGGTTTACGATTCCAAATAAAAGAGTATATAATCGATTCAACTTCATGAATAAATACATCAGGGGGCTTCGGTAATACTGATAAAAGAAAAATAAGTTGGGAAATAGCAAACGATTTCACAATGATAATTTTACCCACTGGTGTTAAGTCTCTCATCGACCATATTCCCAAAATTCGTTTTAAAGTTTGTAATTTAGGCACAAAATTTAATTCATATAAATCATTCGAGTTCATTGAAAAACGCACGCCTAACAAATAAAATGGACCTTTAGAATATTTCAACCCTGTAAAGTTAACGTCCGGGGGGTTAGCTTTGTAATAACCAAGAGCTATAATTTCTGATTTATTACGATTTATATTTAACCCTGAATACCTTTTCAATATTTCAAGTATATATATAATTCTAAACAAAGAGCCAATGTCCTTCACGTAAAATGTTGTGTCATCAGCGTACATACTTATTTTTATATTTGTATCATTAATCACAATTCCTTGAATGTTTTTGTCACTCTTAATCCAAATACTCATTATTTCATTACAAATAATAAAAAGCAATGGGCTTAAAGGACAACCTTGGCGAACACCACAAGTAACGTTAAAAAATTCAGAGGCATGACCATTATTTAAAACACAAACAATCATAACATGTGATCGATCGATTACAAATAATCGTCTTCTTATTCTTTTTTCCATAATTTTGTTCTCTTATTCATAATTAAATATAAATGTACCAACAAAAGTTGTTAACAACATTGTTATGACTGATATTTATATTATGTGTATTGATATTTTTGTTATATCTCATGTATAATAGGCCCATTAGGCTTCTTCACATAATATATTATAACAAATAATAAATATCAGTACAAATAATATAGATATCAGTCATTACAATGCTCATGGACATGAGCTTTTGTTGAGTACATTTATATTTGATTATTAATAAGAGACCAAAATTTATGGAAAACAAATATGAATAAGAGAAAAAAATAAAGGAAAAACGAATAATAAGAAGACTATTTGTAATCGACCGATCACATGTTATGATCGTTTCTGATCGATCACAATTGTTGTACGATCGTAGCCAACAACTACTTATCGTCGCATCGGATGTCGACGTTGATATCGTGAGTTTCCGTCTTCGGATTGCTTTGAAATTTGTGTCACTTGTCAATCATTATTAGATCATCAATTTCAAACTGAATCGGCCATATACTTTTGAAATGCCAGGGGGGTGTGCAATTGTATACCTGAGCACTCTGAAATATTTGTAGAGGAAAATAAGTGATAATGACAAGAAGAAATATGATATTGTCTCATCCGATTAGCCATAATATTCCACATTCTATGAGCTAATATTGCACATTATACCCCTCATGCTTCTGAAATATGACTGATGTCTAGATTCTTAATGGAATGCTCTTTCAAATTTTTAATGATAACATTTTAAATTGATTTGACTTTTAGGGATAACGAAATAACTACATGGGAAGAGTAAAAAAGTAATTTAGGATAAAAACTTTACAAAGTATGCGCTGTAGATGAAAACTGTGTGAGTAATGGGTAAAGGTATACAATTGCACACCACCCTAGCATTTCAAAAGTATACGGCCGATTCAGTTGGAATTCGCACAAATTGATGATCTAATAAGGATTGACAAGTGACCGAAATTTTAAAGCAATCCAAAGGCGGAAACTCACGATATCGGCGTCGACATCCGATGCGTTGTTGGCTACGATCATACAACCAATTGTGATCGATCACAAACAATCATAACATGTGATCGATCGATTACAAATAATCGTCTTCTTATTCTTTTTTCCATAATTTAGTTCTCTTATTCATAATTAAATATAAATGTACCAACAAAAGTTGTTAACAACATTGTTATGACTGATATTTATATTATGTGTATTGATATTTTTTGTTATATCTCATGTATAATAGGCCCATTAGGCTTCTATACATAATATATTATAACAAATAATAAATATCAGTACAAATAATATAGATATCAGTCATTACAATGCTCATGGACATGAGCTTTTGTTGAGTACATTTATATTTGATTATTAATAAGAGACCAACATTTATGGAAAACAAATATGAATAAGAGAAAAAAATAAAGGAAAAACGAATAATAAGAAGACTATTTGTAATCGATCGATCACATGTTATGATCGTTTCTGATCGATCACAATTGGTTGTACGATCGTAGCCAACAACTACTTATCGTCGCATCGGATGTCGACGTTGATATCGTGAGTTTCCGTCTTCGGATTGCTTTGAAATTTGTGTCACTTGTCAATCATTATTAGATCATCAATTTCAAACTGAATCGGCCATATACTTTTGAAATGCCAGGGGGGTGTGCAATTGTATACCTGAGCATACAAATTAAGTGACATGATATTTCATTTCATTACACTCACTGTTGACATGTGCAATATTCTCCCATGTAGAAATACAACGTAACGATTTGGACGATGACGGGTCACCCAATATTTTGTAGTGCTCTAAAGTCGTTTAGTTGGCGCTCCACACACGGAGCTTTGTACACTCGTGAGAAATTATCCCAGTGGGGTATTAGTAATGGGATTTGCCCTTTTGCTAGCCTTTAGTCAAGGCTCTATATGGCTTTGAGATTCTCTATGCGATCGCGAGCAAGCTAGCTGTGGGGGAGCACGGGGTCAGCGAGCGGGATGAACTGGCTCCCATATAGAGCCTTTATGAACTTAACACACAGTAATGTATTAATGAGATGAAAACATTAACCAATCAGATCGCTAGATGCGGGTGACCTCTGCCTGACTCTGGTCCTAATACACGATATTGCCGTGGCGTGTTCCATCATGTATCAAGGGGTTTATTTAGTATCAGACATTAATATTATCATAACTATAATAATGATCAAATATGAGATACATCACAGTAAAACTGAAGCATAGAAATACCTTTTTTTGTATCCATACCAAATCTCACCTCTTTATTTTAAAAGAAAGCAACATATTTTGTAATGACGTACCCTATTCATATAATGGATGCGTCCGCATCTACTGTTTAACGTATACGGCCTACGCTAGTATGTTGCGGAGACCCTCTAACGACCAGTAACCGTGTATTGTGCAAGAAAGCGTGTTTGGTTTTACTTGGTTTTACTATGCAGCTTGATTGTGTGTCTAAACAAAGACTAACACTCGCAAACGGCTGATCTACCATCCCGTGGTAGATGAATATTCGTTATTTAATAGGTTTACATTAGAAATAAACAACAACCAATGTGCAAAGAGAGAAAGACTCTCGCTCCGCTCGCGTAATTGTGCATATAGCGTGAGAGTCTTGACGAAAGACTACCCTTTTGCATGCTGATTGAAAGTATTGAGCATGTGTCCAGCACTTTATCAAGTCCTGTGTTGGGTTTTTGATGTTACAAAGAGATTAATTGGTACTATTGTCCCTCTGGACCAAAAGTTATTTATGTATGGAGTCCCATGCCATGTAAATAATGTCAGTGTATGGGGACGTCTCTGGTTTATTTGTGTTATCTTTATTTGTTGTATGTGTGATATGTTTTTAGTACAATATATGGTTCTGTTGTCAATGAGTATAGATACAGTTGTAAATGAAAACCATATGCATTCTTTGTGCATTATGCAATATATTGTCATTCTAATAATACAGATTAGTTGTATTTATTCAAGGTATTCTAAATCCCCTTGGATTTGAGATGGTGTGCAACTAATTGTACAGGTTTAAACTGTACCTGATAACAATCACCTGGAACCTGTAAAAAGTCGCCAACAAAACCCAATGGTCGCACCTGATTGCCGTAACTCGCGTCCGCAGGAAAGGTGTCGATAGCAATCGCCTGGTTTCCACAAAGACAATTCATGGTGAAAACTGAAAAAATCGCATACGCAATGAACTTAAACCAACTTGCAAGAACTACTGCAAATAACATAAATCCGTGTTCAAATCACACAGCAGGCACTAGGCTTAACAACATACAAAAGTAAACACAATCTGTATAAGTAATGCTTCTCTCATTTGTATGTAAAGCGCTATGAATCATTTATGTATTTAGCACTATATAAGAACTTATATTGTATTGTACTGTATTATATTGTATTTGTTCTGCTTATTTAATGAAGGATTTCAAAACCGCCAATAATGATTATACTTTACATCAAGTAACAAAAAATAAAGTTCAATATTAACATGTATGTATTGTTAATATGTTTTATTAATGTAAATATGTTATGAATTTATTATCAAACAAAACTGCCAATAAAAGTACTGGTAACATCAAAACAATTGTACTTCAATAGTTATTCAAAGAGTGCACCAAAAAGTTGAGTGTTAATGAACAGATACATGTTATCACATTAATGTGGACATATGTGTGAAACAAGGTTGTATATGCTAGGGGTGTATTCTAAAAACAATTAACTTAAATATATAATATAACATCATACCTACATCACTATAATAAAACAGTACTTAACGTATAGTGATTTGCTACATATATTTTAGTGACGTAGATATAGATAAAATGAACACTAACTTTAAAATACACCCCTATTACTTGAATGAGTGTACTTATAAGTAATCATACAATTGTTTGAATACTTGCAAGTGATGAATGTGCATGCATGTATATGTCTGTAAATATGCTATGTATAATTCAAATTGAACTATGTATGAGTGCCTTTGTAGTGCGTATGATTTAGATGTACATGCATTTATGTACGTATACATGTGCAAAGAAGAGTAAATAACGTGACTGGTGCTGTAATATCACCTAAATTGATGTATATAACGTGTATTAATATACCAATGATGCACAGGCATGAGTGGATCAAAAGAACTGAATGCACGAGTTTAACTTTGAAATGATTTTAAACCATTCTTCACATAAAGGAGATAATCTAATTCTTACCAATCCACAAAAAATGCCTGTGCACCATTTATTTTAAAAATAGACACAAAAAATTTCCCCCAGAAATGATGGCTAAATTTACAATGCATGCCTATAAATATACCAAGCAGAGTCTCTTAATAGTTCTTAAAATGGGTACATTGTGAAGCTTGAAAAGGGGGTATTATTAACCCCAAAAGTGGCTTATAAGACATTCTTGTAACACAACCTGGATGGACAACCTTGCGGATTATCTGCGTAAACTAAAAAAACCGTCTACACCAAACCACTCACTGCAGTCATCTCTGCCAGGTATATGATGCATCTTCATTCATCAGTTTGTCCAGTCCACATCATGATCTGAGTCGTGACTTCAGGGATAAAGAGCTGTACATAGTCGAGGTCATTGCAGCAGTGGACACCAAACCGTTCACAGCAATAGCGCATTCATTCTGGAATATATCAACTGAGCAGTGTTTCGGTAAAAAAAAACCTTACCAGCGTGAAAAAGGAGTGTATAAAGGCACTAACAGCTAGGGTCCTACTCGGTTCAATAATCCGACATTATGAGAAGTGGTAGGAAGGCTAGCCTCGTAAAGTTCTTACAAGAGGAAACCAAAGTGCCAAACCAAATGTTTCTGATTTGCCTTAGGATAACAGAAAGAACAGCAGTGGTTGTTGCCTCAATATGTGCTGTATAGCACTGTTCTTTTCACAAAGGCGAAACATTTCAAGTAATTGCCGATAGTTACACAAATCTTTTGCTGACATCAGCAGCATGGAACCGCCTTCTTCAAGAAAGAACAGTTATTTTGGCACCATTTGACACATCCACGTGATCTCATCTTGCTCAGACTTGTAGTTGACACTGGAACTGCTTTTTCGTCATTCCGGGATTATCCAACTGTGTACACGATGGAATGTTTGGCTTGCGAGACGGAGGAAAACATCGTCCTCTTTAGTAGGCAGTAGCTTCAAGAGAGTTTACACATTGTTCAAAAACTGGTAAGCTCTGAGTTTTTCCCGATTGGAATCTTCAAACTGGTCCGCTTTGGTGGTGCACACATCCATGATGGTGAGTTCTCCTGTCCGAGTGATAATGTCATCTGAATAATTCATCGGCAGGTTTCTTTTTAAACCAGCAATGTTGGTATGTTCCTATTTTGGGCTGTCCTCGGGCCACAGCTCTGAGAGATCAGTGAGACGTCTTGAACCATGATATATGCATAAGCTTATGAAGTCACTGTCATTGGCATGAATATCTACTCTGTCGACTCTCTAAACTGTTAACTAGTATGTTGTAGAATGTGTAAAGTAAGACCTTTGTAACAGCCTCTTCATGAATGTTGTGTTGATTGAAGGGCAGGAACCTCCATAGAAGACCCCACTGTAAGAACAACACTTTTTTTATTTCTTCTTTGAATCTAACACCAAGGTACAGATGGCTTGACCAAGCGAAGGTTGGAGCTGTACATAATCACACCACCTTTCACAGGGGAAGCTCAAAAGGGTTGTTTTGGTAGCTTCATACCCAGAAAAACTCCTGTAAATCAGGATGTGCACATTTCCCACTGACTTCATATAGACTCTGACTGATTTGGGTAGGGCATACCTCTGCTCCTGCTCAGCAGACTTCATGCTGGCTACTGTATCTGTCACTACAAAAGTGTATGATATCAGTACCGAAGGAAATTTTTTCAGCAACAGATTTGCATGCGATTCAGTGACCGCTTGAAATGTTTCACCTTTATGAGATGGCCAGTGCCATATGGCGCACAGTACATCTACAACCACTGTGCTTTGTTCGATTATCATTAACCTTGACTACAACCCCTTTATCCCTGATGACACGATTCGGACCAGAGTTATGGTTGGGCTGGATGAATGGAGATGCAGCATAGAGGGAGCATAGATCTCAACTCTGAAGAGGTGGCTGCATTTAGTGTTTTTTTGTTGTTGTAGATGTTTTTCAAGTTCCGCTTCCTGTGGACGCCTAGCAGCTAGTCCGTGAAGTCGTCCAACAAAGTTGTGTTTGTAAGGTCCTATGAGACATTTATGGGGCCAAACTTTAACATGAGCCAATTATGTTCATGTCAGTAGTACCTCTTTTGCAAGCTTCACAATGTATCTCCTTTAGACCTAGATGAGACTTACCCACAAACGTGTCTTGTAAGCATACAGACACACTTCGTCCAAACTGTGTGGTTAGACCTCAATAATAATTGTTTTTGGAGTATATTGATGAAGGGTTGGTCTTATGAACACCTTTACCTCCCTCCCCTGTATCTGATTCAAGGGATGAAAGCTTTAAATATGATTTGTTGGAAATATTTTGTAACATTTGATAAATTATGACTTTAACAACTCGTATTATTATGTATTTCTTTGTTTTTTATTGCTTATGTTTGTTATTGTTTATTAATTAACATACTTAGTATCATTATATAATGCTCTTAATAGTTATCTAAAATGTGAATTAAGCTTTTACAAATTAAAATATAGCCTATTTTTAATTTTGAAGAATTTAGTTGTCTTTTATACATAAACGCTGTATACGAAATATCATGCCCGTGTGTGACGCATCACGTTGTAACGACATTTGACACGGTAACCAAGTATGCAATATGCTCAAACTTGGTATCGAACGGTGCGCAGGACTCTAGGGAAGACCTCTATGAAAAGACAAGCTGGAATCAGCAGGGCATTGTGGTTTAATTGTGCAAGATGCGTGACTTGGTATTCATGACCCCTAAGGCTGAAACACAATATTTAGCTGCATAATGGGTGCATGTTTTAAAACCCATCCTGTCATGCCTGTGGACTTCCATTAGCTAGTTCGCGAAGTTCGCGAAGGTCCACATAGGTTGTGATCCTAGAAGGTCCTAGAAGCCATTTCTGGTGGCCAACCTTTTACAACAGGCAAAAGCTGAAAAAACCCTTTGCCCCTGGGTATGAAGTGTTATAATTATGTTAACTTATGTGAATGTGATGTTCAATTTAAAAAGTTAATCAATACCTATTATTCAATTGTAAAGTCAATTTACAATTGTACACGTAGACATACGGATAGTAATACACAAACTAGCCTATCCTTCATAATACAAGATTTGGGAAAGAACAGACGTGTTTACAATGTCACCAATGATGGCGACAGTCAACATTGGTCTAGTATTTCCACACTGACGACATACTATTTTACTTAGAACTATCTGTATGCCAACGTGCACAATTAAACAAGTTTATTTCATATTTTGATGTCTTTCGAAAAAGATGTTATGCTATAAGTTTATTGACTGCACTGATGACCTTTGCACAGACATAGATCCTTGTAATTGTTATTGTGTTTGTAATCATAAGGCTGATAGTGTGGTCATTTAAATGATTGCTAAAGATGGAAAGCGCGATTAGTATAATCTACCATATGTGCAATAGCTGAATAACTGCAAGCAAATATTTACTTGGTCAATGTATTCTAATTTTGCAAACAATATTTAGCCAAATGTCAAATATGATAAATATTTCGTTTATAAACAGTATTGGTGATATTTTTCAGACAAATAAAGACTTTCTGCACACTAATTTAAAATATTGATATGATTTCGTGTAGTACATTGGATTGTATAACATCTTACACAAAAATAGGTGTCTTATCAACGACTTCGGCCTATCTGACATAATTATTGGAATCTATTTTAGGTTATCACGTCAAAGCTGTATTGTACACACATACATAAAGCATTTGACTGAGTGTAGCTATTTCAGTAGGTGCGAATTAAATCTTTATTCCCCCTTCTACTTTCCCCACCCGATCTCTCTTTATCATGTGTATAGGCGTCGAAATGGAACGGAGGAATGGAATAACATAAGAGTGATTATAGGGATAACAAAATAATATAAGAATGTAAATAAATATATAATACATATTCCAGACATTAAAATATAATAACAATGAGAGTTATTATATAACTTGATATTTATATAAGTCGGTCATATACACACACCTTCGACATCATAACTGAAGAACTAAGTGTGGGTGTGTGTGTGTGTGTGTGTGTGTGTGTACACACACGGCAGAACAAAGTTCGTCGTAGATTTATTGTCTCTCTACGTTTGACAAGTGACTGATAAATATTAACCCGTCATTGTGAAGAGTTAATGATTACCTAGCAAATATGACTTATCACATGTTTGCTTGTTAATAATCTTCATATCTATTGAACTTTGTTCCAGCACGTGCATAATATGTAATACCTTGATCGTCTATCAGGATATGCCCCAGCACAAGTACCCCTAGCCTTTTGACAAGGCCTCTAGTCTAAGCAATATCCATAGCATGAACAACTGGAGAATGCGACTATCATTTATGGTGACTGTCACATGGCCTTTTCGAATCTATCCTCCATTTAAAATATGTTTTGTTTTATTCTTAGTATGTCATTAAAGGGACTTGGTAACATTGTCCAAATCCTGAAAATCCTAACCCCAGCCCTAACCCTAACCCTAACCTTGTTTTATTCAAAGTAACAATAAAAGCATGGGGCAGGTTTTAGTTTTCAAATTTCAATTTCGTTCAAGAGATATTGACGATTGAAGTATTCGGATATTAAATAATTATTATCTACGGGACCTTTTCTGCTATGTACAAAGTAAGTACAGATAGTAAGGGAATGTCACTTTGCATTTTCGCTCATTTCTCGGCGAAATAACCTCCAAATATCTTTAAATGTTCACACATTACTTTGTGGACATATCAGAATCACACCAGTACACATTGCATTAACCACGCATCACTTACTATATCCCTTTAATCTATAGCTGGCAACCAATCATGAAGCGCATTTACCACATAACAAACTAAGGTTTGACCGTGTGCTATGTCACGGCAGGGCAGGGCGACGGAGATGCTCATTGGTCATTTCTTTATATGCAGCTCCTGTGCAAGCGCAACTTTTCTTTTGTTTGTATTATTTGATAAATGTTGGGCCCAAAGATCGATTACAATCCAAGATTTGAATTGATATTTGGTTGGTTATTAATGTTTTTTATAAAATTATTTTGACCCTACCTCTAGATTGTGGGCTAAATTTTCAATTGTTCACCTGTTTTCTCTCTAGCTTACAAGTTATTTCACGAAGCACTCTCTAAACCCAAAGTGTATTTTTATATCCCTTTTATTGATCCTTGGCTATTATACGAGTAAGCCTTTAACACGCTACTCAGACTACTCCAGCACACCCTTAGTATAAAAAGTATTACCCTAGCTACATGTTTAAATTTAGGACATTCAACCTTTAAACCACGCCCTCTGGTCTGTTGGTCTGATATCAATGACTTATCGTTGCCGTATAGCATTCGTTGTTGTCGTTCTATTCGCAAGCGTCTTATCGTATCACGTACATCGTTATGCCAAGCAATAGTGGTTGCAAATTAAAATGTGACGTTGAATTCGGTCTACCAACGAATGACATCGGAAACAGTAAATATTACTGTAGGATAAACTGAACGTTACAGCGACGATAGGCTAATGGGTGTTTAAGGTAAGCTAGTCTAGTTTAAGTGACAGCGTGTTTTTTGTATATGTTATGAGAACAATGCCAAATTATAAATCAAGATACAAATGAATGATATGACAAAATCAATACACGTGCATTTAATACGTAGTTTTATACGAATGTTGTATGTTGTCGTTATTGTACAATTACAATTATTGTCATTGGATTGTGAAAAGTTTATATAAACAATAAAATAAGAATATAACATAAATATTTACATGAAAGTATTTTCCGAGGGAACGGAATATTAACCCCATTTGTATTATTGTTGTATTAAAATACAGACTGTCCCAGATAAAACGAAACCGGGTTTCATGGCAGAAATTTTCTGTCATAATGAATAATTTCCTTGATGATATTATGTCTGAAAAGCTCTGTGCCTCTTCTTTCATTTGATGTACAACGTATGGCACATAATTCAAGCATGACTGCAGCTGCTGCTGCATTAGAACAATGGAAAGTGGTGTTACCAAAGTTCCATTTGCACGCAGAAATTGCAAGTTTGAGTGAGTTTTTTGGGTGAGTTTTAAGGGTTGTAAACGTACTATTTAAAAAAAAAGACAACACCGCATAAAATTTCATATTTCTACCTTTTACATGACACATTTTGCTAAAAAAATAAATGATTTATGCCAGAGAACGAGTAAAATGAAAACATGCCTGATTTCTTAGCAGCTGACAATGGACTTTGACGCATGAGTGAATTTACACAAACATGGGGATCAGGGAAAACATGGGAAACAGGCTAGATCAGGAAAGTTACTCATCTGGGCTGGAATCAAGCATGTTTTCATTTGACTCGTTCTCTGGCATAAATTATTAATTTTTGTATCACAAGGTGTCATATAAAAGAAAACAAATATGAATTGTTATGCTGTGTTCGTCCTTTTTCAAAATAAGTACGTTTACTACCCTTAAAACGCACCCCAAAACCTCACCCAAACTTGCAATTTCTGCGTGCAAATGGAATGTTGGTAACACCACTTTCCATCGTTCTAATTCAGTCATGCGTGAATTATGTGCCATAAGTTGTATATCAAATGAAAGAAGAGACACAGAGCTTTTCAGACATATATATCATCAAGGAAATTATTCATTATAACATAACATTTCTGCCATGAAACCCGGTTTCGTTTTTTCTGGGACAGTCTGTATAGAGGATCAATAACACATCTACTACAACTACTACTACTACTACTACTACTACTACTACTACTACTACTACTACTACTACTACTACTACTACTACTACTACTATAGGCGGCCATTTTGAAAATCCAAGATGGCCGCTTTGTGGTTATGTTTAGCTTATTTGACATTGTACCACTGGCTTCCTCGTCCCTGAAAATGTATATTTAGCCATTAAATCATGACTATAAGCCAATTGGATGCTGCGATATTGAAAAACACTAATTTTCATGGCGGCCATTTTGAAAATCCAAGATGGCCGCTTTGTGATTATGTTTATCTTGTTTTACATTGTACCACTGTCTTCCCCATCTCTGAAAATATATGTTTACCCATTAAAAACATGGCTCTAGGCCACCTGGAAGCTGAGATATTGAGAAACACCAATTGTTAAGGCGGCCATTTTCAAAATCCAAGATGGCCGCCATGCATACTTCCGGCAAATTGTAAACATTGGTTTTCTGATTCCTTATACTGTACAGATTCAAAAAATGTATAGGCTTGCAACTCCCCATAAAACGTTCACGAAGCCTAAAATTTGGACATAGTGAACCTGACTAATAGTATGTTACACACTTCACTTGACATGCGTGCGAATTTTTGCGGCGATCAGCCGCGTCGCGGCCGAAATATTAGCGTCTTTTCGCTCTGCGACGCATGTGCGGCGACGGGGGATTTAAATCCGCTGTGACCGTCCCCGTACTCTGGCTACCGTCGCGATCTATTTGCAGTTTCGCAATTCTGAATACGCGGGAGTTTCACTCGTTCCATTTATCATGCATGTTGTACTATAAGCATACGGTATAGGCAGTACAAATCACAACGTACTGTGCATGCAGCGCGTGTGTACGAATCAGTGCATGAAACACGTGAGGCAGCGAGCCTCGCCGTCCAAGCGCTCTGATTGGCTGATCACGTACCCGCGTAGCGGCTCTACGACCGACGTTAATTCGGTCAAATACCGTCCTAGGTTTGGCCGCTACGCGGAAATTTTCGCTCTGAGTGCGACTCCCCGCTAAGATTAGCGTTGTAGCCACACTCCCGTCGCAGAGCGAAAAGACGCTATTAAGGGGGGGGGGGGGTGGGGGGGGGGCTGCATAACGGCCACTTCCCCCCCCCCCCCCCCCCCCCGGCCGTAGAAAGACCTAAAATAGCCCGGCCTTTTTAGGGTTATGTGAAAGTCTAAAATGTTCTTGTTTTTATACAGAAATCATTCGTATGCGAGAGGTTCTTGATACAATCGCCTATGCAGAGTCTGCAAAATGACGAAACTATTTTTTTTCTCGTGTTTTGCTACTCACTAAAAACGTGAACTTTATTACAAAGTCATTCATCGGTAGACAAATTTGCTAAGATACTTAGGTCGCAAATCATCATGGGTATTGAATTCGGCAAATTTGTTTATATATATTACTCGAGGTGTTATCAACTTAACATGTACGGAGGTTGCAAAGTGATGACTTTATTTGACAGTCGAAAGTTCGATATTGTCTATTGCTCATAGATACGCTATTCATGATGTGTTTACGAAACATGTAGAACAGATTTTATACATTGATTTATTTGCATTTATGTTTGCACAATCATTATAGGAACTCTCATGAATTAAACAAATACAGACAGACGACATAACGTATTGATTCAAGACGCTTCTGCAAGATCTGAACAACATAAAATACCCCAAGATCTACGCATGGGAAAGTGGTTTACTTTTAATAATATGCAAATTACAATCACATTGACTTTCAATGTACAGTTTTGTTTAAACATCCAGCTAATATGCTGGTATCATATGTATAGCTAGTATACGACATGTGTATGTCAATTAGTAATTAAGATATGATAAAAGGCCTATTTTGCATACATAATTAGCCCAGTGAACTTTGGCCTTTCACTTCATGACCTCTCAGTTGCATCAGTGTATTTATTCTTCGATGAGCATGCATGTATGCAGAAATTAAAATGCCAATTGGCCAATAGTCATTATACGATACAGTAAAAATCCTATGTTGCATATGTAATTGGACCTGTGACCTTTGACCTTCGACCTCATGACTTAAAACGTTCATGCAATTATGAGTATACATAAGTGCATATTTTCGCCAAGTTTCATGCTGATCTGAAATTTGATTCTGGAAATATTGCGATATTAAGTATGGAAAATATGTCAAAAGGCGGCCATTTTGAAAAATAGCTGCCATTTCTGACACCGAAAAAAATTATTCCCCGATTCTGCCCGCCTAGCTTCAACATTAGCTTGTGCTCTATCCTAGATCCTCCCCCGGCCCAGTAAAGCCCTGGTCACAACCCACCGTGCGTGTTTTTAGTCCGTACGTTTTTTGGGGAGGCCACGGCCGCTACGTTTTTCTGAAAACGTGGGGAGGGAGTGGCAAGAGCAGGGAGGAAGTACCGTCAACGCACGTTGCGCACGTGGTAAGTGCGTTGTACGTGCTTACAACGTGCTTACAACGTACGGTCTCCGTGCGGTTGCCACGTTATCGTACGGAGGCCGTACTTACACGTGCTGCTCACGTACGGTGTCCTTACTCACTAAGTGCGTGCAAGTGCGAACAACCTTTTCTGCTCATATTATACTGCATAAATCAGTGCGCACAACGTGCGTTGAAAGTGCGGAGCACGTGCTTACTCGGTACGGTCCACGTGAGTTCTGCGTGCTCATTGGACAGTTGAACTGGGGAAGTGCCGAGTAAGCACGGACCACGCACTTATCACGTGCGCAGCACGCACGTGCGCTCATTGGCTGTAGAACGCAGCGAAAACGCAGCGAACGCAGCGAAAGTTCCTCGTGCACTAAAAGTGGTACGTCGTGTCTGCGTGCTCCCAAATCCGTACTGAGTTGGTACTGAGTCGGTACTCACCACGTACGGATACCCACATTTTGCCCACGTTTTTGCAAGTAGACAGCACGCACGGGGCACGCACTTGCAAGTACGGCGGGTTGTGACCACCGCTTAACCGTAGGCTTAGCTATTATTATTTGACCCCGAGTGCAGTGCATGCATGTTGCAGTGTCGCAACCATGTACCAATGGTCGCAACTCTATCAACGCGCTCTGAAATAAACCCTGTAGCGCCATCAAAAGTACAACAAAACATGCCTAAATTTAAGATTTCACGTATATCGTCCATCGATATTATATCGATGACATTGTCATGAAAAAAATTGTCGCGTTAAAAAGACCCTATTTATGTAATTTCGCGTACATCGTCATGAAAAAAAGACCCTATTTTTCCAATTCCGCGTGCAAGTGATTAACGCGTTCACATGAGAAAAAGCCCCTTTTCACTCGAAATTGTGAACGAGCATGTGTGTCCATGGCCAATGTGTAGTGACACCACCGGGGATTCAATATTTATACTCGTATAGGAACACACAGCTTGAGTGTTCTAAATTACTAAAGTTCAAAAGTGTCTGAGGGCTCCACCCCCTAGACCCTAATTAAGCATAAATCGTAAAGGGGCCCAGCCCCTATACCCCCTGCTAGAGTGTCATTTGTTTCAAACGATTATTTGCCCCCCCCCCCCCCCCCCCACACACACAGTCTTTAAATTTAGGGCATGCCAATGTGGGGTTTTTAGCTCTCTCACCGAGGTTGCTCTGGAAAATTTGCCCCCCCCCCCCCCCCAATCACAAAAACGGAGCGACGCATTTGATTATGTGCGTGTGCGAATTAATCATTACATGTACATGTATTTGTTTTAGGGTTTAATTATGTTAATTATTCTAAGTTGTATTTGGATATGTAATTTATATTCTGTTTTGAATGTTCTACATCAATATAAGTATTGAACAGAAATTAAATCATAATTGCTCTCATGTTGTATTTTCACTCTGTCTAGATACCAATTTGTAAGAAACGCACAACTACTCGTCCAAGATGCCGATATCGTTGTGTGCCTGGCGAATACAGATAGGTTCGTTCATCATTCGACCACGGCCGGTCTTCTCTTCCCAAGACGTAGATCTGAAGGAAGTTGACGAAGCGCTGATATCACAACAGGCACATCGCGTAGAGACACAACATTGCTGTTCAAGTAATAGTAATAACATTATCTCTTCCAACGGGAAGGATGGAGCGTTAAAGCTTAATAAACGTAACACTCGAATATTTGCAAAGACATTAAGACCTAGATCAAGCTCCCGACCAACAGGAAGCAATGGCGACTTATCACAAACTGCACAATCGAAACAAGAACAAAATGACGTGAGCGATATAGGTGGTACTTTGAACGAGGATACATTCGACAAGAAAATGAGGCTTCCATCTTCTATCTCCGATGAGCCAGGTGAAGCAAATATTATTCGACATGTCTTACAACGGGGCATGACACTGCTAAAAACTTGTGAGAAAATGATGAAGGTAAATTATAATTTTCAACGATGACAACATTGTCATGATGACCATCATTATCACCATTGTGTAATCAAAATAACATGGTCACTACTACCTTGAGTAAGTTCCCCTAAGTGGTGGTCGCATATACGTAAGTGAACGTTGTTGAATGTAGTGGAGGCTAACGTAATTGTCCGCGATGCTAACTTGATACAAACGTAAGTTGGAGTACGTTAAGAGGTATGTTAGACTACGTTAGACTAAGCGTCAGGACGCTAGCATCACGGATGAAAATTTTTCCTCTAACGTACAGGGGTGTCGATCCGTTTTTGCGATTGGGGGGCGAAATTTGAACATTTTTCGAGAGTGGCCATGTACTGAGAGAGGTAAAAACCCCACATTTGGCATGCCCGAAAATTGTATTATGCGCTCATTAAAAGTGTCTCGATGGCTCGAAGACCTGACTTTGGGGGCACCTATATTTGGGGACAATAATGGGGGTCCA